>VXAZ01007116.1:1349-181349 GCA_013399875.1 Gymnorhina tibicen | reverse complement strand
CACACGTACTCTTAGCCCTGCTTTTGGTGAGCTGAAGCAGAAAGGATGTTTCAGTCTCCCTTCCCTGGTTCTTGTTTCACTGATAACTTTGGCAGTCCTCCTTCATGCTCCAGATTCAGCTCATGCTTTCTGAACCATAATGACCAGAACTGTCCCTGGCTTTATGTGACACATTTCTCACCAGTGCCAGGTGCAGCGAAGTGAATTTCCTCTGTCAGGAAACATCACTTGTGAGTCACCCAAGATGGTCATAAAATGATTCCATTAATTGCTTAGGCATGGTATGATCAGCCAAAAGGAGGAGTTCTGCCTCCTCTTGTGTTTCCAGCTGTGGAGCTTCAGCTTCTGGGCAGGTTTTTTTTGGTTTCATCCCTGAGCACATCATTTCATCCCAGCCCAGTCCTTAAAGTTGCCTGATTCTCCCCAAATATTCTTATTTTCTCAAAAGTTGATGGTGTTTTCCTTTGTCTTTTGTGTTGTTACTCTGAGTCCTACTTTTCGTGGCAAATTCACTACTAGCATTTGCAATGTGATATATTTCCTATTGCAATAATCTCCTACCCATCTAGAAAGTCTTTTCTTTTTTCCCACAAATCTTCATCTTTACCATCTTAAATAGTAATTTCAGTGTATCATTGCATCAAGTGTTTTGTTGCCATCTAGGTAGACTCAATTTTTGCCTTGCTTTATCTAGAAAAAGGAAAAAAAATACATTACACCCATATGAATTAACTTCTGCTAGTTCCAGACTGCATTTTAGTCTTTTTCCTATTTGTCTCTGTTGCTTTGCCTTCAAAACTTTCTTCTAAAAATGTGTTGAGTTTTTAGCAACCTTGTGGGAAAGACAGGGCAAAGAAGAACATTTTTTCTCCACAAGAGAGCATTGGCTGGAATACCCCATGTTTTAGAAATTCCTTTCATCTTCCAAATAAAAATATTATTTTTACGGTGAAAAAGGATGTTTAATATTTCACTGCTTTATAGAGTTTTGTAGTTGTCTGCCGGTTTTTCTCAAATTTTCAAATTTTGTGCCAGTTTTCAGCCAGGAGTAAAATTTTAAGCCAAGTTATAAACCACTGAAAGAAAAACATTGGTACAGCCTTAAGTAAAATAACAATGCCTCTGTGTCCAGTATTTTGATATCCGTGATATTAATTTGTATATTTTGACTTCCTAGATATGTTTTTGCAGTAAAAAGTGCAAGACTTTTTTTTTCTAGTCGGGAAATCTTCGCTCCCTACTGGGTGGAAAAGCAGCTACCACTGGTTTGTGTTGTGGCTGAAATTCCAAGAAGTGTGGGGGTGCTGCTTTCCTCAGTTCCACTGGTAAAAAAAACTGCTGATGCTCACGGCAGAGTGTAGGTAAACACTGGGAGAGATCAAAATCATCCTTGTTGATTCCAGGAGACAAATAATGGATGCCACTGAACACAACAAGTGCTGTTTCAAGGACAAAAGTGCCTGATACTAAAAAAAAAAAAAAAAAAAAAAAAAAATACCACTTTCTCAACGTTGTGGGAATGGCTTTCTGTCAGAAGCTTAAAAAATTACATTAATTATCTGCTCCTTTGAAGCAGCCAGAAGTGTCACTCGCAGTGACATCCGCAGGGTTGGTGGCAGCAGCTCTGACAGCTGGAGGAGTGACCGGCCCGGGGATTGGCACCACTCTCATTTGGATAAGAGGGACCTGCAATTCCTTGATTTGTTGGCCAATGCTGTAATGGAGGGGGTATTTTTCCAGGTAGATGCGATCTTCCCAGGATGGGAAGAGCCATGCTGGAGGTGTCCCCTGAGCAGGTACTGACTGACGTGCTCACAGCCCCCTGCACAGGGACACAGCGGGGTTAAATGTCAGAAATGGGCTCTTTTGCCATGGGGGGTGAGCACGGTTGGGGCTGCACCCATGTGGCTCCGAGTTTGTTTTTATTTTTTTGAGTACTGGTTGATTACTGATGTTAGACTCCATTTTTTATATATATTATACGCATATTAAAATTTTTATGTGTAGGGTTTAAATGTCTGGGCGTTAAGTTTAGGTGCAGCCTGAGCTGTATCCCCAGCCTGGCATAGAAGGGCTCAGTCTGCTCATTACCACTGGAGTTTTCAGGTGTTCAAGCTCACCCAATTCAGCTGTGAAAGGCAGATATAAAATTGGCTGAGAGGGCTCAGGAGTTCTTGGCTTGTGTCTGTAGTGGAGGTTAAAGCTCCTTTTCTACCTCTCAAGCAAGTAGGTAATTTTGCTCATTTTATTTAGTCTAAATGCTTTAAGATAAGTTCTTGTGCAAAAGTTTTAAACTTCCTCTAGTCCCGGTTTATAAAATTTGGTAACTTTAATTGAGTAGCGATCTTTCAGCTTCTCTCCCCGTGTTTTATGCACCTGTAAAAAAGCTTTCCCCTTTTCTCTTAATGTTAAAATGGTAACTGGCCTCTTGTGTCCTGACCCTGTGCTGGTTTCTGGCTGCTTGGGGATGCTCTGAAGCCAACCAGCAAAATAGGCAAGTAGAAATTTTAATGGCAATTTTTTCTTTGAATTGCTTTAAAGATGTCTTTAAACTACTTCTAAGTTCTTTTCTTTAAATTTTTTTTTTTATTAAAAACTGAATCTTAAAGTGATCTCAAATGCAAGTCTTAATCTGAGTGGCTGTGAGCGTAGAGGAAAGTCTGTATTTGAATTTGACGATTTAAGCTCTTCTTGATGATTCTTCAAGAGGGGTCTGTACTGGAGAAGGATACAGTAGGAGGGAGAAATTCACAGAAAGCCCTTTGGGCACTGCTCTGCTGTTCCTGCTGTGTTCCCAGTGATCTTCACCGTGATTGGAGTGGCACACTTAATACACTAAGTGGGATGAGTGGGAGCTGTGGCGGTGTAACTGTGAGCAGAGTTTTCTTAAGGTGACTTTCAATATTTTATCCTACCAAAGCACCCATGGAACAAATCATTAGATCAAAAATTGTGTGTCTACACGTTGATTGTTTGTTTGTTGTGGATACTTTGTCATTTCCAATCTTCCATGAACATCTTGCCTTTCTCATTTGGTAGGAGTGAACAATATGAGGCTGAAGGTTTAGTGGTTAATATACACTTGCTAGTTATTTTTATTTTGTTCCTTTCAGTAGCACCTGATTATATGTTTAAATAGAAAACCTGATTAGGAAAATTAATAATAGTGATGGAGTGAAGGCCAGAGACACGAATCCATGCCTATCAAACTTCTCTTGTTTTAGAATATTGTTAAATTTCCTCAGCAGGTACTGTAATGGGAACCTGAATTTCTCCATGCTGATCTCCTAAAGTATCAATAATATTTATAAATACAAAATGTACCTGGGGAACACTCCAGGCATTGTCTGCCTTAGTGGAGAAATGATGGCTTGTCCCAAAAGTAGCAGCTGCTAAGACACTCTTTGTACCTTCACTCACGCACAGGTGGAGGACCTGGAGGCCAGGCAGAGCTGAGTGAAATGAAATACCAGCTGCTCAGAGTCTCTGCGTTTAGATCCCGCCTTCCAACAAAGCTAAAACTCACCTGGAGTGATTGTTCCTTTAATGTCCCTCTCAAATACCACGCTGAGGATTTATATCCAGTGTTGAGTGGGATTTCTGGCTAAATACATAAGTGTTTAACTGCCCTGCTTTGATGGAAGAGACACTGGAAGCAGTTGCTCCTAGGTAGTAATCCAGAGTTGCTTTATTTTCAGAGTGCTGATTTAACATATTGGCTGCTGAGCATGCTGCTTTTTGGTTGGAAAAATATTTGCAGGAATTCCCAACCGTGCCGCTCCAAAATGGAGGATCCTGCGTCGAGGTATTTGTGGAGTTTGGTGTCACACACAGCAGGTCTGAGCGTGCCACTGGTAAATGGGGTGAGGTTTGTGCCCACACCCAAGTGTCAGTGGAGTGAGATGTGTCAGCTTGGTGCGTGGAGGGGGCATTTGTGCTTCAGGAATAGTAGGAGATATTTCTCTCCTCGTGCTGCTAATAAAGAGGTCTGTTTGTCATGAAGGGAGAACTGCATCATATTTTCAAGTGTTCTCTAACCACAACACCTGTTGCTGGCTTGTGTTCTAGTCAGAGTTCAGACAGTTTTCTCCCTGTTTTGCAGCTTCAGACAAAGCATTGGATTCAAGTGAAGCACTTGTGATGATAGTGTGACACTACTTACTTATTTTTTTTATTTTAGAGGTGCAACTCTTTGTCCCTAGCTGATAAGAGATTCTCAGACTCTGTGGTGGTGTCTCATCTGTGGTTTAGGTGTGTGTATTCATGCTACCTACATACCTGGAGTGCTTTAGGGAAAGGGACAATCAGGAATAATCCATTTTTGGTTTTTAGTGCATACTCCACTTACTTCAAAAATCTGTTCAAAAATCTTCTCTAATAGATTATTGCTTCTTAATGAATAGACCCCCTTGTTATGGGACAGCTTAATGCTGTTAAGATTTTTCTCTCTTGGTTGGCTTTATTAGGTGGTATCTCCCATGGCTATCTGTAAAGCCAATTAGTGGAGAAAATAACAGCCATATTAATCTCCCAGAGCAGTGCAAGAAAAAGAGTCATAATATCATAGGGAAATTGTTCTAAGTGTGAAAAATTACCCACTTCGTCTATTTCATTTTTCTCAAACTCCAAAATTAATGACTTTCTGAAAAAAAAAAAAAGAGATATATTTATCTCCGCATAAAGGGAGAGATTTGATGAATGCTAAAGAGAAACCAGTAGAGCTTTAATAAAAATGTATATGTCCATAATCCTATAAAATCCTATGAATCCTATTCCAGTGTGTTAAACTGCTGATTTGTATCTCTGTGTCAAATATAATTACAGGCAAACAGGAGCTGTGTTATAATATCTATTAATCAAGACTATAATTAGGATTTTAAGAAGCTGCTTGCTTGAGTTGGGAAATGCAGCAAGGAAGTGCCAGAGTTGCTGAGCCTTTCTTTGGCTTTGGCATAATTTTTGCTGCCCTGGGCATGAGATTTGGGGGTTCTGCTCCCCACAAGAACAGGCTTTGCTGAGGTGAAGAGTGGGTTCAACCTATATCGCATCATATGTCTGGGGATGTGAACAGGAAAAGCGGTCACTGGTTGAACAGATTCAGCTTTTTATGCCAAGCCAGCAAAAAGTATTGATTTTTAGGGGGGTTTTGTGGCATTTAGGTGAGTCCCCTTCGGTAGAGTTGGGACCTGACCAAGGGGCATCCTGTGTGCCCAGCATGGGCAGTGAGGAGCTGTGCACCCGCTGCTATAAATACTTTTGAGCACTTCTGAGCCTTCTGACCTCTGTAAGTGCCAACCAAACAGAATGGGGTTTGGAGAAAGGATGGGATTGATGGGCTTTGCTGGTGGCACAAGCAAAGGAACTGATAAAGGTAGGCTCAGAAAGCCAAACCCACTGGTAAATCACTTGATGATTCAATATTTCAACGTGTTGGGATTTTTTGGCCCTTAAAGCAGCAATTTGAAATTTTTTTTTCCCTTTAAAAGGGCTGTTTAATGCTCCTGAGTTTGGCAAATTTGGATCATCTCCTTTGTCTGCTTTCTCTCCTTTTTTTTATTTTTTTTCCCCACTTGTTTGTTCTCCAGGCATATCTACCTCAACTTCTACCAGGCCTAGTCATAGCAAGCTGAACATGGTGTTGAATGTTCCTAGCCTCATTTTAACTAAATTAACTACATTTACAACCTCGGTGTCAGAGCTCTGAACAATGAAAGCTTGCCACCAAACATGTGGGAAAAAAAAAAATGAAATTAGCCAGCGGTAGGAAACTACAAACAGCTGAGGCATTCAATTGTTAGCCATTTGAAGGATTAACTTCTAAATCATGTAGAGCTCCCTTGGTAGTTTAACTAGTTGGGCACTCAAGGGTATATAAAAACACACTTTAAAGTAGAAATGTATTTCTTTACCTGTAAAAGGGAGATTTACTGGCAAGTTGTGATATTATTAATACTGGAATTTTCTGCCATCGCCTGTAGTAGTTAATCACGCTTTCTTTTACTTCCTGCATACACTTTTCTGTTGGGCTCCCGGTGAAAGACAGTGCAGATGAACTTGGTGTTGGGAGACGGATGACACTATTACCTAGAAATACACTTAACCAACTTAAGCTGGTAAAACCTGCCTCCTGCATGCAGTTCCTGCTCACGAATAACTTCCCTCTGTGGATATTCATCCATTAGATGTATAAAGTACTCCTCTGGTCTTAAATATTTGTAACCAGTTGTTATTATACCAATAATTATTGAGAAATCTCTGTATTTTCTCACTCTATGAAAGCTAAGGTAAGCCAGGATTTTTTTTTTAACCAGTTAGATTTGGTAAAATATTTTCTTAGTTAATGCACTGCAAAGGGCTTAATCAGAAGGATGAGGAAGGGAACTCTACTAATTATGGTCGTATGTTTATGTGAATTCAGCCTTTCCCCTGTCACCTGAGAACACTGTCATGGACCTATGGAGCTTCATAAGGGAAACATTCTCCAACTCTTTTCTTAATGTGTCTTTCAAACAAGACCCTGAAGTCTTCAGACAAGTATTTATTCAATCAAAATCCTTCAGATTGCTCAATTAAGATTGATGAATTTTATAGCAGTTCTTTTTCTTTTTAAATGAATAGCACTAAGCAGAGGTGACTTCCTCTCCTAGCACAGACTTGATAATGAAGCCACTGAATTTGTTTATAATATAAACATATTATAAGAGAGCATTTTTTGGTAGAAGTGCAAAGTGAGGTGCTCATTTGGAGAGGAAAAAGAAATAACAGCAGGAACACAAACACAAAGCTGAAATACAGGGGAAAAATGTAGAATCACAAAGAAAACCTAAACAAATAAAGTGCAAACAGAGAGTGACAAGCGCACTCAGTCCCTGGATTGGTTATGGATGAGTCGACAAGTATATGATGAAATTAATGACCCTCTGTCAACTTTTTAGATCTCACTTTTAAAGAGAATGGACCAAAAATCAATAGCCCCCAAACCACTAGTACTCCAGTGAACCAGTTTATCATTTATCTTACTGCTGGCACTCATATAGAAAGTGCAGCCAAGCACAGCATAGGACTTTCATTGGTAGTCATCATTACAAGCAATGTTTGAGCACTCCAGTTAAAGGTCAAAGGTGTGCAGTACAGCTCCTCTGAGAAGTACCTATTTGAAATTACCAATATCTGTGTATGGCTTATCCATGCTCTACACTATTATTCTATTTTTTTTCCCCACCCCCAAGTGCATTTCCCTGCTCTGAGCTTTACCTGCTGGCTGAAGCAGAGGCAGTGGGGCTGTAGCCCAGCACAGCAGTGCCTCCACACCCAGGGTCAGGGCTGAGCTGATGTTTCCATTATTCATTCTGATCCTCAAAACATTGCATCTCGCTCACTTCTAGTGGCATCAAGCTGAAATCACTGATGTACGAGCTAACACCTCAAATGAAATTATTTTTCAAATCCCCCACCTCCCAAAAAGTTTTGGAATCATATTTAATATCTGGGTTTGAGATGTTTACTTTAAAAAGTCCAAAGCAGACTCAGCTGTTTGAATTCCATGTATTGTAAATGGTTTTCTGATAGCTAATCATAAATTTGGAAGGCTAGCAAGATCAGTTAAAAAAAAATTAAAATCCATGGGAGGTGGAAAGTGTTAAGATTATCATTTTGTCATTACTGGTAAGCCAGGTGTATGACTGCAGTGAGATCAGGCTGAGTTGCACCAGTTGCTCCACATACACAGTAGTAGTTCTCTTGGAATGTGTGTAGTCTGAAGGGATAAATTGGGATAAAATCGGGTAATGAACATTATCCCCTTTACATGGACAGGAAACTGAGGCACCAAGCAGGCAAGAGGCTGTTTTTAGAAACAGTTGGGTTAGGAACTACCTGTTCCTGTGGGAAAACTAATGGTTTAGAGACATGAATCTAGGTTTTCTGATCCGCATTCCAGTGTGCTGACTGAGGATCCCTCTGGTTTGTTGGTGTTCGATGTTCAAACCCTGTCCGAGGGGACTCCAGCTGGCACCTTCCCTGGAGCTTGTGCCACGCTGTGGCTGGGGATGCAGATCAGTGTTTTGCTCACGTAACAGCTCTGTCTGTGTGCGCTGGGGGACCCTCCCGTGCTCACCCCAGTGTGTGCAACCAGGGAGCTGCTGGTCACACTGGGACCGAGGTGAGTGTGCAAACAGGACAGCACTGACCCCGAGTGTGAGTCTGTTTGTGCCTCTTCCTTGTGCGTGTGCCAAATGCAGGGTCAAAAAGTCTGCTTTTACAGAGCCAAGGCACTCTGGAAATGTTGGCACAGCTGCAGGAGGATAAAATATTTCCTGCCACAGCACTGTGGGAAGGACGGCAGCTGCCCTGCACCGCTGCAGGCAGCCAGGTATGTTAATGATCCTACAGCAGAGAGGTTTTCCTCGGAAATCTGCAGGCAGGGGATGCTGCCCTGGTCTGCAGGAGGGGAAGCTCTGCGGTCACACTTCATAGATATCAGTGGGACAACACAGTGCTGACCACGAGAGCTGGAGTCTCCCAAAATCCACCCTCTACTCAATGGGTGTAAGGTTGTGTCACATGTTCCAGTGAGGCAGATAGAGGTTTTGAAGGACTTGGGAGAAAAGTGACTTAATAGAAGGTTTTGCCTCAGCAAAGAAGTCTGTTCCAGACAAGAAAGGTGTAGAGCTCCCACTGAACGTGTGTGTCCTTAACCCCAGTGTGGTGGTTGCAGGCTGGGGAATTGGTTGCTGTAGGGAATAGTGTTAAACTGAAAACCCAAACAAATCCTGCAAACAAAATATTCTAATATTTTAAAAATCTTTAAGGAAAAGAATACAGCTAGACATAATATGAGACAGGTGAGATGAAATTTAAGGCCAAGAGCATCTATCTGACAGCACTTGGGATCTGTTGTGTCTTCAGCGTTGCTATGTGGGTGCACAAGGGCCCCAGCTCCTGCTTTGCAGGTGTGGGATACCCTGGTGGCTCAGTGCCTCTCCACCTCTGACCAGTGGGGTCCTTTGTCCCTCCAACACTGGTGATTTCACTTTGGTGCAGAGGAAATCCTGGTTTCTTTCTGGCCTCCTGTCATTTTGGTCTGCCATTCAAAAAGCCTTGCTCAGCTACGTGCAAATCGCAGCAATTCCCTCTAAGTCTCCCTGTCCGCCTCTTCTTTTGAGTATAAGCACAGCCAGGAGATGTGAGGCACAAATGCTGCATTTCTAACAGGAACTGAATGGTTTTGGTGTTCAGCTCTGTGCTGAGTTAAAACCTCTGGCTGTTGCTCTCTCACACGAGGCTCAACACAAGGACAAGCACTAAGGGTGTTTTGTGGACAGCAGTGAAGGGAGGAGCAGAGCGTCCTTGGAGGGAGTGGGACTGACAGTGTGAGCCATGGCTGAATTTCAGGGGAGGTGTGCATACAGCGAAGCTCAGGCTTTTTGGAATGTACCTCAGGTCTGCTGGGCACTTGCAGAATTACAGGATCTTCCTGAGTGAGGGAACCCATTTTATGCTGGGCAGGGTCTTGAGTGACGAGGCTGAAGCTGAAAGTGGAGCACCAAGCACATGCACTGGTGTGATAGGCAACCAGAAACTTGAAGGCGGCATCTCAAAAGAGCAAGGGTTTAATTTAATTTTATGCCTAGAATTAATTTTTTTGGTGGATAAATGCTAGAAGGTTCCACAGAGGGAAAAGAGTTTGCATATGCAGGTCACTGGGATTTAGTTCAACACCAAAGGAAAAAGTGCCATAGCTTTGGAAGTGGGAGCTGGATCTGCTGTGACTGTCTCAGAGCAGCAGAATCTGTAGATAAAATGAAAATGCCTATGAGCAAACAAGCAATCTCTTCAGTATTCAGCCGACCTTTTTTTTCCCCCAGCATATTAAACCCATATTTTATCCGTAAGAGTGAATAGGGACAATTACTGGAGTCACACCTATCATATCCTGTTTGCTTGTACAGTAAGTGCCCGATAGCAGAACAGGGAGCTCACACTGTGTGTTCCTCTCAAACAGAAAAGGCAAGTTGCTTCAAGTAGAACAATCCTTGTGCTAATTGCTGCCATTTCAAGTCTGCCGCTCCAGGCTGGTTTCCCTGAAGGAACATGCTAATATGTTAAGACTTGTAATAAGTTAAGACATTTAATATTTTCTTTTTACATGTTCTTTTTTGTTTTACAACTAGACCAGAGACTTTTCAGTGAAGGAAACTAGGAAAGTCTTGTTTACTTTAACATGAAATCGTTCTGTGTTCAAGGTGACAATAGCTTAGCTCCAGGGGATACTTGATAAGGTGTGGGGGGAAGAAAGGGATGATCTCGGATACAAGTCGGTTCCTGGTTTCCTGCAGAAGTGCTTGAACCAGTCTGCTATTGCATCTCTCCTTACAGAGGGACAGGCACCATTGCACTTGCATTTAGTGCCAGATGTGTCTACATTTCAAGACTTTTGATCCAGGCTTTTGATTTTAGTTCACGGGAAAAAGGTGTGTTTTCCATCCCCGCCTCCACGAGTAGTACCAGCACCAAACCATTATGTTTACTAATTTGTGGTTTTATGATCCGTGTTTCTAATTCTAAAGCAAATGTTAAAATCTGGGTCAGGACAATGAAAGGTGATTTAATGAGCAGGGCTGGGAGCTACTCTTTGGAGCACACTTTGGAGCACATATATCCCTGGTGGGGGCAGACTGTCCTTTGCTCCCTCTGCTCACAGGGTGTTGCTCCCTGGCGTGGGTGGTGGATCGTGGTCTGGTGGGGTCTACAGGGGTCCCTGCTGGCATCCTCCCCTTCCACAGTAAAGGAGCACCCTGAGCTGCTCCCTGCGCTGAGATTGCACAGAATTTATAATTAATTAGTGTCTGGCTGCCTAAAGGGTGTGGCATGGCTAAAGAAAGGAAAAGGCTCCCCATGTATTAACTCAGAAGGGCTGTGGATACTTCTGTGCATATTAACTAGAAATATTTCTCTTTAAAATTGAGTATTGGACATGTGCACGTTGTAACTTAAAAGCTTCAGCTGACCTGCATTTTTGAGAGTTGTATTCATTCTGGAACTGTACCACAATTCATCATATTAAACTTCATTTGTTGGAAGCCTTGCCCTGGAATATGGGCTTGGTCTCTAAGGAAGTGCTTCATTTCTGTATTCCTTACCAATAACAGCACACGGCACTGTCTTTTTATTACTCTGTGGCTAGCACCATTCATATAGTGCATTTCTACATCAGGGCTGGAGAGACCCCCATCCTGCTGAAAAATTTAGATGGCTACAGCAGTAATCAGAAATACCAATAAAGTGTCCCTGGTTCTAGGTGGTGATGTGGGATGGAGGGAGAAAAAGATATAAAAATGAATCATGATGTGAGACAGCATTGCTCTGGCAACTGCTTCAAAACCTGAGTGCGGTGAGACCGTATAAAGGCTTGAGAATATTCCTATGATCCTAAAGAGACCTGCAAAGACATTGCAAACTCATCAGGCAGCCAGTCCTGCAAGGGGGAGAAATGCTGTTTTGAGTCATTCATCCCCACACAACAGACGTGCCTGAACCTAGAAATAGGTAATATGGCTTCCAAGTGAGGTGGGCTGCTTTGGATAAACCTGGTTTAAAAACAGCCAGGCATTTAATGCAGGAAGCTGCTGAAGGTGTAAAGAATGGCTAAGTAAGTGAGTGGGACACCATTAATCTTGGTTTGTTTCAGCACTACATCTTCAGCTGTTGAAGAAAAAAAAAACCCTTGCTCCTAGCTCATAACCCGAGTGTTAAAACTGATGTCCTCCCCATTAGGGCCTGTAAGCTCATTAGCACATGGCAATTTATCCTCTTTTATTTCTTCTCAATTATCCTATCATCCATTGTATCTGGATCTGATTACCCTTTCACAGAGTCAAACATTATCTTGTAAATCATTTGCTTTAAGTCTAAGCCTGCCATTGCATTGCCCAGGATTTGCTTAGGCAGGTAATAAATCAATTAGCATTAAACTTGTGGCATCATCAATTTTCTTTCCTTGTGACTGAAAAAAGGAGTACCTGAACTTTGCAAAGCTGTATCAAATTTCCCTATGCCATCCACATTGAGGTTTCCTCTTTCTTCCCTTCCTTTCCCCCATATCCCAAATCAATATCAATATACTTTTTACTGAAATGGAGACAAAAGACATGAGGGGAACTGCTGTGAACTCAGATGGAAAGTCTATGGGAAGAGCCTTGGCGACTTGAGATCTTTTGCATCAAGCCCTGGGTGAGACCCCTGTAGCCAAGGGATTTCTGGGTTCTGCTATTTGATAAATGTCAAACCCGGAATAGTGACGATGGTCTAACACGACAAGCCTGCAACCTCAGGAATGCGAAAGTAATGTGATATTCCTGCCCTTCCCACACTGGGAGGGATGTGCAAGTGCTCTGCCAGCCCCAGGGCTGCCTGTGCCGGTTATCTCCAGTGCTTCCCTCGGGTTCAGGCAGCCCCTGGGGTGGCAGAGGGATGGGCTGTGTTCTTGTTCCTTCTCCTTCCCCGAGGCTGATGGAATTGGCGTGGCCAAGGTGTCTCTGCCCAAAGCGGTGCTTTGGCACAAGTGCAGTTCAGAACTGGTGTGGACATCAGGAGCACAACTGGCTTTCATTTGCTCCTGCATGTTCCTCCTCTGGACTTGCTCCCACGGCTTTTTGGCGGATCCCCAGGATCTGATCTGACAGTTACAGCAACATTTATTAGCTGTAGTCTGGGCAAATGATGCAAAGGGAAATGTTTCTTACGCCCTTTGCATATAACCTACCAGGCGATTGCTGAATCAGCTCTCTTGTGCTTGGATTTGGACCTGTGCAGCCCCTACAGTGCTATGCCCCTTTTTATCACATCAGGCCTTCAAAGTGGGAGAGGAAAAAATGTTAGCAATGTCGATTTGCCATGCTCCAACCACAAACTGTGTGCGAGACCTGTGCCGAGACCTACGCAGTGGAATACTAGAGATTAGGTTTGTCCAGTTTTCTTGCTTGCTATGAGACATGTATTCAGACCTAAAGAATAGACTTAAAACACATTAAAAAAAAAGGCAGCAGGCTTGTTTACATGTGGACTTGCATATCTGGGCTTTGAGTGCTAATTCAACTGGTTATTGCTGTGCTTTGTTTTGGTCTCTTCACAATCATTTTCAAGATTTCTTGCTTAAACAGTGTAGTAGGAAATGAGATACATACTGGGGATATAAGACTCATTCTGAAGTGAGTTTGTTAGAGGTGCCTGGCTGTCAGCATTGAGCATCAGGATTTGTTTTGGTGGATGTTAGAGGCTTTTCTATGAGTTCCGGTTGTTGACTTGAGTTCACCTCAATAGACAAGCCACAGGTGAAGGTTCCCAGAGGAGGTTGCTGAGGAGTGTGTGCTCTGTCTCTCCCTGTCCCACATCCCCCTTTGTCAACACTTGGAGAAGATGCCTGCATCTTCCCTCTTTCTGTTACATGCCTGGTGCTGCTTTCTCCAAATAATGGAAACTTTTGTTTGCTTTTAACCATATATAAATGGACCAGTAGCAATTCCTGCTACTTCTTCAAATGTTTTATGTTTGGGATCTTTTCCTAAGCCACAGGTTACACAATTTTTTTCTGACTATGAAGGCAAACAGGATCTTTGATCATCTGGCCACAAGTAGAAGTGTTGTAGCACCTGAACTGAAGAATGGAATTGTGTGGTGCATTCCTGAAAAAAAATTGTGGGAGGCTTGCCTAAGATGGTGTATTTTACAGATGTTTTCTAACTGGGGAAGCTGAGACAATTGGCAATGAAATGACAAGGTCATGCAGAAACTCTTTGGTAGAGATAAGAACAAAGAAGCCCCAATTCTCAGTCCTGTGGTGTAACAGCCAGGATGACTTATTTATATCTCATTCTCTTTATTTATATGCTCCCTATATAAAGTATCCAAGAATAAAAGAGACAGCAGTTCTCATCCTGAAAGTTAGGATAGGAAATGTGAACTTTTTGAAAGTTTTTGTTAAAATCCCTGGGGAATGCCAGATATCCCATTTCCTGGGACTCTTAAAGGTCATTTGTTGAACAGTTTCTTCTAAGCATATATGACAAATTATTCCCTTGGCACAATAAACAGGACTCCAGCCCTTTAATTATAATATAGCACTCAATATCTTTAGACATTTCAACATTTCCTGTGTATCCTACACATTTCATTACAAGGAAAGGTTGAACAGAATTAAAAGGGTGACATTACCCAAAGATTGATAGTTTACCTGTCCAAAAGGAAAGGTTGTAGTACAGGAGAGCACAAAGGAAAGAAGGATCCAAACCAAGTTTTGATTGCAGAGGAGACTCGGATAAGAGAGTTTTTATTATCCACAGCTTTTAGCCTTATTTACCATCAGGCTATCTTGCCACAAGCATGCTTTTTAGTTCTGACAGCTCTGAATTATGACCATTGTGGGATCCTATCTCATTAACTGAAATGGGAGAATAAAACATCAAACAATCATAAAAATAATTTGGCACTGTGAAACCACTTAGGAGCAGCTGTCAAACAGGTTGGAAGATAAAGTTCTAAATAAAAAGAATAGAAAGTGCTGCAATGTCCTGCCATATGCTTCCTCTGCATTATAGACTCCTTAATAATATGAAGTGCCTGTGTTTATGCAGAATAGGCCAGACACTCCATATATGATATTGATTATGCCTTAACCCCAATTTAGTAAAGACATACTCCTCCTTTTCCTAATCAGATATTGCAGAAGCAGTTTTCTGAAAACGTCCCTAATGCCAAGACATATTTTATCTCCGAAGGCTGTGGCAGGAGATAGGGCTTTGTCTTGCCTGTTGTCATGGCTTGGAGCCCAGTTTTAGGACAGCAAGGCCCCTGTGGGGCTCTTCTCCAGCAGTTTTCATCCAGCAATTCAAAAACATACATCTTTATCAAGCTGTTGTTGTCAGACAACATTAGATAATTAATAGGCCATTTGTCAGCCTGCACAAAACATGTTAAAATCCCAAACGCAATCAGGATAAATATAGTTGCCCGCTCTCTGAAGGCTTTTTGTTCTGACATGCAGGCATTGCAGGCAGATATTTACTATTAAACAAGACTCATTATTAATCACATCTAATGTTAATTAATTAACCGCCTCTGTGCATTGAGGGGGCTCTGTGACTTTCAGTTGTTTTAAGGAGCTAATTGGTAACTTAGCAGTTTGCATGGAAGCTGTTTCTTGTTCTGTTCACATCAACTTTTTCAGCTTAATAGAATAACCGTGTTCATTAAAAAACAAGAGTAGAAAGGGATACTTTTAGCAGCAGAAATTAATATTCCGATAAGCCCACATCTGAGCTTTGTTGGGAAGGTGCAGTGATTTTGTTTAGACACCAACTGCCTTGGGTTTTGCCAAGTTAGGGCAGGTGTGCAGGTACAAGGCTCTCCAGGGGCTGGAGGCCAATTAGGTGGGATACGGATGACATTGTACCACACTTCCATAACCCAAGCAGAGCTGCTGGCAGATGCTGTCCACCTGGAGACACTACAACAGCCTTTTTGAGCTAGCTGACTCAGAGCTGCTGAGGAGCAGTAATTAGAGAGATGTCTTTGAAAACCCACTTGCCTTTACAGTTTGGTCCTAGTTCTCGTTAGCCCTACACCGTGGCTCATCGCTGAGCAGCGGAGAATGAGTGTCACTCCTGCCGGTGAAGTGCCCCCAAGGCTGGTGTGTCCTCTTAGCCAGGAATGTTTGCCTGAGGAAAGGAGCTTCCCACTTAAAGATGTCCTTATTCTCTTACTCTAAATGCTGTTTATTCCTCGTGGAAGGAGAAGAGAGGCAGGATTCTCCACAGAGGTTAGATCAGCAATCCGCATGGCAGCCAACACGGTGACACAACACTCGAGCAGTCGCCCGGGCTGTAGAGTTCCTGGTGATCCAAACCAGAGGGCCGTGGCCTTACAGGGTGCAGGGCTTGGCCCAAGATGACCACCAAGTTGTATGTGCCACTTGACAGCCCTGAAAAGAAGTGCCACTTTTTTTCCCTGTGCGTTTTCTCAATGTGCCCATTCCATTCTGCATCCTGAGTGCGCCTTGGGTGCTGTGGTGGCCGGCGGCGACTCAGCCTCGTGTGAGGAGAATTAAATTGTGTAACTATAAAGCCATGGTGTAGAAAGAGAAGGGGTGGGGGAGAACTTTGCTTAATTACCTGTTCCTAGAAATTCTGCTCCTGCAAAACTTCCATGGAAATCAGCAGGAGGCCGGCATTTAGAGTGCTCGCCACATTAATCCCAAACATAACTTGTGAAAACTGCCTTTCCTTCGCGTTCCCATTATATAACTTGGGGGCATAAGTGTCTGGGCTACAAAAACTATAAATCTTTTAAAATAGTTGCTGATTTCATCACCCACTAAATAAAGATGACATTTTTGTGAAATATTTTGTATTCAGACTGTCTGTCCAGCCATGCTTTGCACTCCCTCCTCTTTGCTGTGTCAATATTTGCATTACCAACCCTATTTTGGAGGGTTTCTGACTTGATTTTACATTTATTTTGGCGAAGAATGTGGAACACAGCTTCTTACTCCAAGAGAGAATTTGTTTTAAGAGAGGATGATGATGGATTTTGACTTGGAGAGGTGCTGGGCTCCTTGAGGGAAGTGGGCTGGGAGGGGTTGGTGCAGCCTGGCTGGGAGTGTTGTCCCACAGCTTGGTGGCACTGAGATAAACACGATCCATGTCCTTCCCCATTGCCACGGAGCATCACCTCCCTGCCAAGTCTAGAGGTTGGGTCAGGGGGAATGGCTCATGTAGGGGAACTGGGTTTCTCTTAGCACATTTGAGGTTGAGAATTGCATTGTGCCTCAATTCTGTTGAGCTCCCAGTTAAAACTTCCCCAAATAATTAGGGAAATGGACTTTTTGGGTCCCTGGATGTAGATATAGTCTTTAAGTTCTCTTAGATTGTGAATATAATCTTGTGTTTTAGCCATTTATTTGCATACGCATCAAAAAAATCTTCTATGTACCTGTGCCAACAAATATATTCCTACACATTATATGTTTATAACTGCATAGGTAGATACATACTTTTAGTTTCATTGCATCTATAATGTATCAAGTGTTTCCTTGCACAGTTATGCCTAAACAGCTCTCACATATGGGAACTGCAGAGCTTGGATTGTTTTATTCCTGCTGAAGTGCTGACACCAAGTCGTATGAGAGGGGGAGTTTAGCCCTGAGTAAAAAATGTCCTTTAGCTAACAAAGCCTGGTCTGGGATTAAACTTAAATCAGTGTTAACATTACTGAGGAAGCCTCATTGGTTAAAGCTGTGCTGAGTGAAGGTGCAGTGTATTCTCTCATCATAAGCCCAACAATATTCTTCAATAAAACACATGTCACAGGCACTTATCCTGAGAGCAAGAAGCTGTTGCTGTTGGGAAAGTTTGATTTTTGTAACTGTGGCTCCAAGTATAAGGTCTTTGGGTGCCTCACCTCCCAAAGTGAGGAGGGTGCATTATCCCATTCCTTCTGGGTGCATTATCCAGGCTTGAACTTCAGGAAGATGCTCAAGTTGTCCGTGTCACCTACCCAGGGTGTTAATCCCATTGTGATGTGTGCTGTGGCCTGGTGCATGAGGAAACAAAGTGCCCTGTCCTGGCAGCCTGCTCGTCACATCTTGTATTATCTGCTGCCATGGGCTTGCTCTGGGCTTTCTGGGATAGCTCATTCATCTTGCCTGTAGTCCCTGGGGCTCCAGCAGTGCCTGAGACTTTTGTGCCCACAGCATGCCTGGCCAGCGATGGAAACTGTAGCTGCATCCTTGTCTTAGTGGTACATGCTCAAAAATCTAAAATATTATGTATTTCCAACAGGGGCTTCAGAAGATGCAGGATTAAGTGGTTAAGTAGGCTTAGGCTTGTGTTTCAAGCAAGGTGCTTGCTTGAGGGATAATATTTATATTGGCTTTGTGCTGGCAAATATACAATCGAGACAAACCAGAAACTTCTGCTTTCAAGCTGTAACACTGTTTTGGGAAGGGAGGGATATTTCATTCCCTAGCTAGAGGAAGAAGCTTCCTTCACCCAAACTCTGAGCTGTGAAATGCTGTTTCACGCAGAGGAACCCCCTTACAATCATGGAGATATTTTTCAATAATAACATTCAACTCTCTCTCTCTTCTCTAACACCAGAGCAGCAAAATTGCACAGGAGAGGATGAAAAGCATGGCAGCATCTATGGAGAATGCTGGAGTCTGGCATCACTTTTCATTTTCCCCACTTGTTCTGGACTGAAGGCTTGCAAATCTTCTCTATGCCATCAAACCCACAAAAAAATGTCCTTAGCCCAAAAGCCAAATTTATTGAATTGTGTAACAGTTGCCAAGTGGTATCTAAGGCTGACCAACATGGTTATACCCTAGACATCCTCATGGACTTTTAAACAAGCGTGGCTGGGGTTGGCTAAGAAGAAATTTAAGACTACCTCCATTCTAAAAGTGCAAAGCCATTTCAAAGCAAGAAATAATTCTAAAGAGAATTTGTATATGCTTGATTGATTATCTTATTTTAATCCATATTAAAGCTTTAAGTCTTTAGGTGTGGCTCTTTAGTTCTAACATCTCATAAATTATGGCTATAATGAAGCAGTCATTTATCCAGGGCTGATGATAAATGGCTTGCCCTAGGAGGAACTAAAGAATAGGCAAGTAGATCATTTTCATATTTGGTGAAAACAATATTAAGTACCCAGACCTCAGTGATTGCCCTAATAAATGAATAATCTGAGGTGAGGGGCTTGGCAGTCAGCGTAAAAAATAACCTGAGCTTTGGCTGTCATTTGTCAGGCTTTGCTATGACAGCATGCATTATGGGTAAATGAGCAATCAGCAGGAACTATGTTATGGCTGGGATGTTTTTGAGAAATTTATCATATGCATTGCTTGGTACCTTTAAGACCTTAAGGCTTAATGGCTATAGTGCATGACTGCAAGCGAGCACAGTTCTTATTTACCATCCCATGCTTCATTTGCACTGGATCCCCTTTTTTCCGTGTATTAGGGGAATGAACCTCTGTTAGTTTTGTTTCCCAGACTCTCACTCACACAGGATATTCCAGCCTGCTCCATGTTACTTCTAAGGCACTATGATATTTAAGGGATTTTGAGGATACTCCACTCAGTATAGTGGAGATGTCAATTTATATTTAATGAGCTAAGTCAGAAACACATGGATCGGATGTGTAGGAACAAAACCCAGGGGAAATGCAAGGAAACACAATAAAGCACTCCTCCAAACACCTGAAGTGCAGTGGGAAATTAGGTGCTGTTACCTCTTAATTAGCCATGAAAAATTCAGGTACGGAGTAGGGACCGCAGCAAAGGGTGTTAGCAGGTGTCTTGGCACAATATAAACCTATTTTTCCAGACTGCTCCCCATGGGAATGCAGCACCAGTGCTGTGCTCCATGATGTAGTGCCTGATGGCTAATGGACTTGGGGTAATATTCATAAAATGTGCCCCAATTGTTCCTTTCTGCTGCTGAGACTTAGCACTTTTATCTGACAACTGTTCCCCAGGTCACTTCAGCTGTAACTTACTGGAAGGGGAGACACAAAAGCAGTGAAACTCTTATTTTATATCTCTTGTGTACTTATTTAATGGAAACATAAGAAGACATTTAATGATGGAGCAGATCTGGGGGACCCAGGTGTGCTGAGGCACTGGGAGGAACAGAGCAGTGGGGCTGAGGCTGCACGTGTGGAAGGGGAGTCCCACTCAGTGGCCGCTTCTGGAAATGTTGACTTAAGTGATATCATCAAGTGGGCACAGATGTTGAAATCCAGGGCCTGGATTTCTGTGAGACTCCTTAGTTGTGACCAAAATGGATAGGAATTTCTTTCTGCCTAAACAAACACAGATTAGCAGGAAAAGTATTTGGGTGAAGGAATGAGCAATGAAATGTGCTCTTTTGAGAGGCTGAGGCTTGTGAAACAAAGCTTGTCCTGGCATCACACCTGCCTCTTCATGGGATGCATGTTATATCAGATTGCTTTTTCTCTTCGTTTTCTTCGGGTTTTTGAAGGAAATGATGCAGAGACACGACATTTTTTTTAATAACTGGAAAGGAAAACTGAACAAGCCACGCCATGATGTTTTCCACTAACAGAAAATACTTTCAGGATGGAGATTTTTGGGTAGTTTTTAACTACAACTTTGTTTTCTGCTTCTAAGGCTTCATCCTGTGAGGACATTATGAGCAACAAGACTGTCTTTGCTTCCTTTGAAGCTGGACACTCTCTTTGAGAAATGTGAGCTCAGATGAATATGTTTCAGTGGTGCTTTGGGGAAGAGTTTTGCAGCATACCCCAGGACAAAATCCACATTCTCCTCTCTGCCCCCTCAAAGTTTTCCCTTCTGCTGATGTGCCATCTTCCCAGCAAAAAAACCCCTTTGGTTTTTATGACTTTTGTAATTTTTTTTTTACTATCATAGAAGAAAGGAACGTTAGAAAACGCTCTGATCTAGCTTTTCGTAAAATTTAAATGCTAGTCTGCCACAGCTTTCAATATCTCTTTACCTGCTGCCACTTATACCTTTCACTTCTCATTAAGGAAACGAACCCAGAAGATTAAAGCACTCCCAATTTAGCTTTCTAAATGGGAAGTGAAAGTTGAAAGCAGACCAGCTGAGAATAAGCGCCACTGAGATCTGCAGCTGGGCTGATGCTATTAGAAAAAAAGAGGCCACTTCTTGCTTCTGATCTGTCATTTGAGGAAGCCTGTTTATGTATGGGTCTGACACCAGATGAATATGTAGTGCCCTTTCTCATTGAGATGAAAGTTCTGCTTTAGACTGATCACATATCACATCACTAAATACTAAGATTTTTGTGAGAGTAAAGCAACAATCCTGTCTAAGAACAAGTTCATCTTTGTGGATTCCAGTGTTATCCCAGAGATCTGCATGGGATTGGAGCCTGAGATCGGAGCAAGAGATTTAAAACCCTCTTGAATGAGTTCTGGGAGACTGAACTTGTCTAATTTGTAGGCTCAGGGGGTGGAGGGAAAGGAGGGCAGAGAAAGGTGGAAGGTTCCTGGTGTTTCTTAAACTCGTTTTTAATATCTGGCCATTGTGCTTGTTACAGATGTTTCCCTACACGTCTGTATCCATTCAAAGCTGATGAAGCAAGTGGGAACCCTCCAGGAGCTGTGGGTCAGATCCTTAGGGAACACGACTTGGAAGCAGCATTAGAGCCCACTTAGCGGGAAGGAGCTCTGTGTGCTGTCCATGAGGCACAGAGAGCACAGCAGAGGGTACCAGGAGCTCAGCTGCTCCAACACATCTCTTTGTAGTGCAAACAGATGGAAAAACACCAGTTTATTTAACTTCTGTCTACTGACTGTAATATTTGAAGAAAACACAATACGGAGTAGTGTTTCTCGTGAGGCTCTCGTTTACGTCTGTATGTACAGCTTTTGTGTTGGTATCTTACTGCCCGTAAAACAGAAACAGCTTTATTATAGACTCAACTCAGTAAACCACTGCCAGTAAGAAAAGGATGAAACTGAGAATGCCTAAAGTGATTATTGGGAAGATTAGAAATATCTGTTAATAGAAATATTAATAAATTTGGCTTTTGTGTTTTAAGCTTTGTGTCGGATGTCTGATTCACCTTGCTGAATCTGAGCTGGTGTTAGCAAGTGAAAGGCTTCACTTTTTCTTGAATTTATTTAGTAGTACAGTTTCAAATTGAAAATGCAGAAGCAGGATTTGCTGCTTGGTGTTCTCCACAGGGGGATGCGGATGCTAAGTCTTTAGCCTGAACTATGTTGTGAGTTAAGTGATCTCTGTTTATCCTACAGTATGCTACAAGTATCAGTTTGCTCTAAATATATTGGTTTTAAATAACTCCTGGCAAAGAAAAGGAAGGCCTGAATATACCATGTACCTTTTATTGCTTAATCGTTTATAGTACCTGTAAATAATAATAAAGTAGATTGGCTACAGAACCCATCCTAGTAAAATCTCGGAGCTTTGGTATGGCAGAATTTCTCAGTTTGAAGGGACTCTATCTTTGACAGTTCTCCTAAGGTAGGTTATTTTGGAGAAAACATATGTTTCCATTTTCTCTCCCTCGGCTTCCCTTTTAGTCCCCAGGCTCCACTAGGGTCACAGCAACATTAAGGCTTTTGTCACTGTGATTAATAGCTCTTTAGATCATCTTTAATTCACTCACTAATGACTGAGGGTCTTTCTGCTCTCCAAGTAATCGCGTGATGTATGAGCCGATAGTACACCTTGTGGCAGAGGTGAAAATCATTCAGGCAATGCAAATATTGTCACGGGGACAAATGTTTTCCCTGTTAATAAAAATTAATGAATTCTACCCAGGAGCTAGTTAAAGAAGCTCTGGTGAGAGAGATCCAAACACAAACAAGTTCTTGCTGCTTGGAACCATTAATTCAGTCTTTCTAGATATGTGAGGATAATTATTATTAGTATTTCTGCATCTACATAATAGATGAGAGAGTGGCAGGTTGATTTAATTACACAAATGCATTGCATTGCAGGTAGATCTGTCTTTCAGCTATGTCTGCATGCTGGTCTTTGCTTGAGAGGTGTTATTTTGGTGCTTTGCCTTGGTTATATAGTGGACTTCAATGCTTTGGAGTCAATTTATTTAAAGTAAGCTCCAGTTCCAGGCTGAATGCTTCCTCCCAACCAAGAACCACTTTGGTCAGGATGTCATACCTGTAAAACAATGCAAAGATGCTTTTGTTTTTTATAAGTCCCTGTTACACATCATAAAAAGGTTGATGAAACAGGCTGTAAATTAATCATCTGGAAGAGGGGAAAATGCTTCCAGTGTCTTATTATATTTATTGCACATGTATGAGTAACAATAAAAATGCTGTGTCCCTCAGCCAGGTCACCTTCTGGGGTGGGTATTCCCATCCCTCAGTCAGGGCCCAGGCTTTGTCATGCTGAGCTGTTGGAAAGGTGTTTCTTATTTACTCGTGTAGCACAAGCCATGGTTAATGCTGTTGTCTTTTTGTCTCGTTTTGGTAGTCACCAATTCTTTCTTCTGATGACAAAAAGCTATTGTCTCGGTGGAATAAATATTTCTGAATTGCTTCCCAGTCCCAACCTTATCATTTACATCTTAGAACAAGAAAACAGTAAACTTTTAAAAGACATAATTTTACCTCTTCACAGTGCTTATCTACAAAGGAACATATTACTGAGGGGGGGAAAGAGCTCTAGTTGTTACTATTATTTCTGGTAGACACCCAAGGAGAGTAGCTAATTTGTTCTTCATTAATGCCAAGGACAAATAAAAAAGCAAGGACTGAATTATGCATTTATTTCCATTGTGCCTCTAACATGGGCTTCCACTCCCCATCATCCTCCAAAAGAATTCCCAAACCTTTGCTGTGCATTTCATGTGATACCATAGGGTGCAATAATATGGTTTTAAAAGAAGACGAATTTAGTGGTGAATCTTAATTGAAGGCAGAAAATTACATGCAGCCCCCCTGCTGAAGGAAGGATGGACAGTTGGCTGCAGTCAGAGGGGTTTTTTGATGCAGCTCGACAACAACCTTTTAGTGTTAGTTCACAGAGGCCTGGTAAAGAACCTTAGAGTCAAATTCCAAATTTATTTGGAATTTGAACATTTTTTTTAAACCTGGACATGACAACAGTTCTTCGAGTTACACCAGTTTTCTCTTTTGTGATGAGCTGAGGCAGTCTCAGACTTGTGGGTAGCTGGAGATGAAACTCCCAGACTGTACAGCCCTGTGCGAATTAAAGGTGTATGGAGCTGACCTTTCAATTATTAGCACATGGGTGTATGTACCCAGGTTCCCCTTTTGACAACTAAATGCCACAGGGCCCAGGCTCAGCCCCTTGGGGTTTAAGGGCATTTTCAAGTGATTCACTGAGGTTTGGATGTGTCCCTTACAAAGGTTTTGCACTTGCATAAAACCCAAAGCACTTGTATCTGAAATTAATAGATTTTTGTGTGAAAACTTCTTTTTTTATTTATGGTAGAACATATAAATATTCAATGGAAAGGATTTTTAATTTTTCTGTCAGAAGAAGTGTTTGACCCTTGTCTCAAAATGCTGTGATAAATTATATTGTCTTACATATAATATTAATAAAATATTAAAAGAACTGCTCTGCTGTACAAGACATGTATCTGCTAAAATGTATAAAGCAGGATTCAAAAATGCATTGCCATGCTAGAGACAGAATCAATTTTATTCCAGCAGAATAACTCCGTGGAAAATTAAGCAGGATTCTCCAGCATGTTTCTGGAGATGTGGCCATGAATTATTTGGTGAAATCAAAATCTGGATTTCCCAGCTCGCATCTAACTTCGGGAAACCAGACTATATTGATTAAAGTTTGTTTATTAAAAGAACTGGGAAGGGTTTTGTGCTGCTCCCCAGTGATAAATTGCTGCAATCTTTTCTTTTATTATCACCCTGCTAGTCCTCTGCTGCTCAGCCCCGAGTTAGGCACCTAAATAAGATCCAGATTTGCCAAAGTGCTCAGGAATCAGGAGTTTCCACTGGGAGACTTTTTTTCCCTGAACTTCCAGAAGAATTAGGTAATGGAGACGGCCCATTCGGTGTCACAGAGGGAACCAGGCTGCTTGGCAGCCTTGACCTAAAAGGTTTCAGTTTTCTGGGTGTTGTTGCTTCTGCAGTTTCAGGCGTGTGTACAGAATATGTGGCTCTCTCTACATCACCCTGTGCTTCTGGTCATAGCTGGGGTGAGAGGGGACAGCAGTTCTCCAGAAAGGCTCTCTCTTAAAATACCTGAACCTCTCCCATCACCTCGGGTGGCTGAATATCAACCACTTCCCTTGATGCTGAATTTCAAGCAGGTAGAACAGTCATTGTTGGAATAATGTTATTAGGATTTTACTGGAGCATAATCTGCCTTTAAAAAAGCATTATATTGTTTCAGTGGAAAGTTCTGACTCTGTCAAAGGTTGGATATGAATACAAACTTTGTCAAAGGCTGGATGTGAATACATGATGTATGCACACAGCAGTTATTAGTATGGGAAGGGCATTACATTAGGACAGCATTTTGTCCAGCCATGCAGCATTAGCTCCTTGTGATGAACCAACTCACCCAAAAGAGCCTCAATGCACACCTGGCAGGTTTGGATTTTTGAGTTTCTTGCTGATTTTTATATTCTTGGGCTTAAATTCTCATATTTAGTTTCTTCTAGTCCAGCTCTCTTCTGTGTGGGGAATAAAAGTTTCCACAGTGCAGACAAAACGAGAATGAAACCAGGCTCAGTGCAAAGTGACTTCACTTGCTTCCTAATTGGTTTGAGGTGGAAAAAGCCAAGGAGGGAAACCCGTAGTTCTTTCCCAATCCCTGTCTCCGTTTTTCCATGAGCCTCGATGAGTTGAAGCCCAAAAATTATCCATGCCTGGGATTCTGTGGGTTAAAAGCCACCCTACCAAAAATGGAGCCGTTCTTTCCCCATCCAGGTCAACAGGTGGCAAGTGGGCATAAGAGATTTTCCTTTAAAAAAGAAATTTAAGCAATAGCAATAGAACCCGGGCGCTGTACGTTGCGTAGGATGTGAAGGATTTATACTGGATGATTGTCTAATCTTCTGTGTAAATGGAACTTCTTTGGCCTTATTTTGAACCTGGAGTAATAAAGAAGGAAGTGAAAGCAAAGGTAAACTTAAAGTATTGTTTTACTCTAAATGCTTTCAGTAAAGGGCCTTGTTATCTAATGATTGGTACTGGATGGCTGGTATAAATCGTGCTGTTTGTTCGCTGCACTCGTGGCGAAGGAAAGCAGAGGCAAAAGGAAATCAATTGGAACTAGCAGGTAACAAATGACCAGTCTTAGGCAAGCATAGCAGATGGGGAAAACAGAGTTGTAGGCATACGTTATTAGGAAATGCAGCGGTGACTTTCTCCGTTATTTAAGAAATGCAGCAAATAATGAATACTTTTGATGGAGGGAGCAGCCTGGATAATTAAGAACGTGCAGGTGTTTGAATATTGAGTCATATTTTCAATGTTTTCTTCGATGGGGTTCTTGCCCTTAATACTGAATTACCAAAAAGGGAGCCAGGAACTGTGGTGGCAACTTTTGTGGAGAGAGACAAGCCCACTTCATGCCAGCTGCCCCAGGAGAGTGCTGATGGAGCCAGCCTGGCAGTGTGCTGTTCAGAGGCAGTTCTGGAGTTGCCCAGGACTTTGGGAAGTATTTTGGGACTTCTGTGCCAGACTGAACCCTGCAGAGTAGCTACAATACTGTCAGATCTGAATTTAGATGAGGCTAAGTTCCAGTAGATTTCTGTTTGGGGATTTCTCTCTTTACTGGTAGATCTTTATTGTTGTTGAAAAAGATTCATTTTTCTGGAGGACAAAAAATCCCATAAAGCTCAAGAACAAGCTCTGCTACAGTGTCAGGGTTTTTCTGGAGATGCAAGCAGGGAAGGACCAACTGGGGAACAATTCTTTCTCCTAGGACCTGGTGGGCACCCTGGTAATGGCAACCAGGGCTGGATCAAATGGAGCGTGGTCAGTAGTGAGTTTTTATCCCCCTTACTTGCTGTGTACACCTAAACCACAGATTTTACATCCCTGGTGCAAGCAAGATTTTAGAAACCTGGAGCTGGGTGTAGGGAAGAAAAATGTCCTATGTGTGAGCAAGCCCTGGGACACACAGAGGTGGGACTCTTCCTCCTTGATGGATTTAAAGATCATCCAGACCATGCTGTGAGGGACTCTGTGTTTGCCCTGTGTGGAGGGTGACAGTCAAAGTCCCCTCTAGATGGCCTGGTTCAGGATTTGGCCTCCTGCTGTGCTCACTAGGCTCATTTGAGAGCCTGGTCTGAGTTGTTAGTCCTTTACATGCGGCTCTGTGTATGCAGGTAATGGGGACAGCTTTCTTTTAAAAAGTTTTATCAAAGCATCTTAACAATATTCCCTGTATGTTGCCACACTGTATTAGTTCTGCAAGCGAATCCAAAAGTGCTACAGGGAGGATATCCTAACACCTTGAAAAGTATCAGTAAAAACTGCTGAAGGCATTAAAAATAACTGAATCATAGGGTGAGAACTATCATGACAGGTAAACAGGCAGGGCATAAAATGCTCTGGAATCTGTGGGATATTGGCAGGTACAAGGGGGCTTCTAAGTCAAGGTTCATTTACAATGTCTGGTTCCTCTCTCCAGGAAGGATTTCTAATAGATTCAAGGAGACTCCAAGCTTTTAGTAGGTCTTGGGAGAAGAAAGGCAGCTCTGTAAGGAGAGAGGTTTGGTTTGTTTATGGAGAAAACTCCCCAGTCACGTTTCATATTGTGTCCCGCTCAGAAGAACAACTGAAGGCTTTCACCCTGAGCAGGAGAAGGTGTTTCTGTGCAGTGGCCACAGCTATTGTACAGAAACACCATCTCCAGGGCATGGGAGCCTATCTGGAGATGGGCTGCAGCCTCCTAGAAAGCCCGTGCTCCATCAGGAAAGCATTTGTGTTTTACAATAAGATGTTGGTTGGTTTTTTTTCGTTTTTTACTGCCCAGGATCTGTTCCAGCCTGTGGCTGCAGCACTGTCTGAATGGTGGAGCCTTGCCAAAAGTGAGCAGTGTCAAATACTCTGTTTTACCATAACAAGTGCAGAGGTGAATGAGCACTGTCAAGAAAGCACCATGAATACTGTTTTCCATTAATAACTGAATTTATTATTTTGCTGGTAAGAGTTACCAGCAGAAGGTGAACATTAATTTCACATCTGCATGAGCTTGTGCTGGAAACGTTCGGGGGCTCATCGGGTCGGGGGGTAGAAGCAAGCTCTGACTGCTCGTTGCTAAACAAAACAGCTAAAATCCCATATATTTCCAGTCAGTCGTGACTTTAAAAATATCCAGAAGCATATTTGGATTTGGGAGCATGTAAAAGAATATCATAATCTGCTCAGGCTATTATGTGAAACAGAAACAGGTTGAGTAAATCATTACCTGTGTTTATTCACCCAGTCTGTGCAAGTCTAACACCATGGGCTTGTGAGCCTTGGTGGTGTAAAACAACGTGCTTGGCCTCCTCTGGTTGCACAGCAGCCCCAGTAGCAGCTGGGACGCTGGAAAAATGAATGCGTTTTTATTTATACTTCTTCAACAGCTCTGAGAATCCTCTTTGTTCACAATAGTCAAAGAAATTGTAGTAGGTGTTTCACTGCATGGATTTTTCAGCCAAATCCAAAGCTTTAAGGAAATCACTACCATGACGTGCTCTATGCACAGAGGAGTATTTCACTCACTTTTCTCATGAGGAGGAAAACTCATCATTCATCCCAGAAGGATTCAGTGGAGACATATCCGCCTAGAATGGTGCAAGGAGATAAAACCATCCAGTTAATCTATTCACACTTCCAAACTTTGAGGGGTGAAGGGGTTTAAGGAGTTCTTCAACAGCTTGGAATTAAAGTAACTAAAACCAGCTCTGACACAGCTCCAGGACAGATCCTGCACAAATCCTCTGCCCTCCCTAAAAATTGCCCTCTACTGCTTTGAATGAGGACTTGCTCTCAATCCACCACTGGGCATGGGAAGAATCCTGGTGTGCCTTAGAGAGATGCCAAATGCAAACTGACCTAATTGCTGATGAAAAGCAAAGTGAGCAGACACATTTTTTTCATTAAAAGAAATCTAATTTTATGTCATTAGTGCTTTTAAGTAACTCTGGGTTGTGGGAGGTTTGACATGGGCAGTGTCCTCTCAGGTTTTCCTCTGGGAGAGGGGACTCTTCCCCCTTGGTTTGTGGACAGCATTGCCTGGGGGATGTTCAGCCATCAGAGATGGCTTTTTTTTTTAATGGAGAAACAGGTTTGCAGCCTGGTTATCTTAATTTATGAACTGAGTATTTAGAATGTGGACATGAGTTCACTGAGCTGCCTTTTTTTTTTTTTTAATTACAAAAGCAAATAGAAATATTCAAATCAGATCACGCTAATTAGTGGAGCTAATTATGTTTTCCCAAGCATCTCTCTTCCTACCTATTCTGCAACGGAAAAAAAAGTCATTTGCTCATGATGTAAAACATGGGAAAGGAGATTGCCTTGACAATTAGCAGTAATTAATGAGAAGCTTTGAATTGCTTCATGTTAACCTCACCATCTATTAGTAGAAAAGGCATGATTTGCCCTCTGAGGGGTGTGGGTAGTCACAAACTCCTCTCCCAGAAGGGAAGCAAAGACATCAGGGACCACAGCAAGGAGTTAAAATGGCTTTACCCACTCTTAAGTGAGTGTTAGAAATAGTCACATGCACCTGCTGCAGATTCACAGCTGTCCATGTACTTCCAACAAATAAAATGATACCGGTAAATGTTTTAATTAAAAGGAATTTTTACCTCCTTAGAGCATATTTATCTTGACTTGAATAAATGCATGATTGTTGCAGCTGCCTGTAGGATGTTACTTATTTTCTGCAGAAGCTTGTTAGGTTTCAGAGTTTTGGGGTTTTTTTTCACACTGGAATGAAAATAAATCTCTGGAAACTTTTTATGAAAGGGAGCCATATCATAAAATAGCATTTTTTTATATTAATAAGATCAAGCTTCTTCCAAGAAAGGCCTTTGTAATGAAGGGTTCCTCTCTGCCCTGAGACACACAGGTATATATTTATATGATGGAGTTCACCTGCATTCAGAATTAAAAAGAAGTATTGTTGAAAATATCTTCAGTTATGATTAATTTTCAAAGACATTTCAGTTAAATAGAAATATTGAAAGCATAAAGTCAAGCTCCTACATCTGCATTTTACAGCTTTTGCCCATGCTGCTTGTCCCTTACATCCGTGGGACACAAGTAATTTGTATGACAGAGCCTGGTAATAGTGCAACAGAGAGCCCAGATGACATCTTGCCCCATGTAATCAATCAGCAGTTTGCCTTTAACAGCAGAGAGATCAGAATTTAATTGGTGTTCTTTGGATTGGTCCATAAAATGCTTCAAAGTGGTCTGTATAATTGCAGATCCTGTGTGGCCGGTAAATAATATTCACATCTAGGGATGTTTTCCTTTGGAAATATTTAGATTTGAAGTCGTGAGCCCCATGACCAGCTCCTTCCTGAGAAGTGACATGTGGAAGAGTTGAGAAACAGATCCATCTTCTGCACTGCTGCTTCCCTGTAATTGCTTCCTGAAAGCAACTTGTCCTGGATGTGATTTCTGCAGCAAAGTGAGAAGAAGTCACATTAACCCACTGAAAGGGGAGATGCTGCTTTCAATTCTTCTCTTGCCCCTGCTTTCTCTCCTGATTTATGGATTAATTGTGTACTTGTTCCCTACACAACTTCCTGTTGTCTCTGTCACAGTGGCTGGGATATTTCTCTTCCTGAGGCCCCTGGGTCTTAGACCTGCACCGTCTCTAATTGAACAGCTGATGATTGATAATTGAATACAGGAATAGGCTAAAAAGCTTTGCTTGTGTAGCTGAGGAAGGCTGATAGAGGTTATGTCTGATACTGAAGGTGACAAACACTCCCAGCAAACCATTTAAGCTAAAGGACAGTGCTGGAACAAGTACAAATGGGCAATAAAGTGTCCATGAATATTCTGAGGCCAGAAATGAGCTTTCTAGTAATAAGAGGGTAAAAGGGAGAACCACCTTCTCCATGGAAGTGATGGAGTGAGGACTCTACACTGACAGAGCTGTGCGAAAGGTGCCTCCAAACACTGTGTTGGTGCCCCAGTGTCCTGGTGGAGTAGGTCACCATGAGGCCACTGCTTTTGGTGGATGTGTAATAGCAGGCATGGATTTCCTGGTCTTGTGTCCATATTTGTAACCCCTTTTGTTACAGATCATAGGAATCTGCCTGTTTTGTTGGGTTTCATATGCTTGAAAAGGAACACTGTAAAGGATGAAAACAAGGCAAAAGACAGTAAAGACCCATTTTAGCATCTTCCCTCTCCTTTCTGTCGCTGCCAGACTTTTTGCATCCCAGGCTGAACGTGGCAGACTGAGGGGTAGGAAGCTGACCTCCTGTGAAATTGAGATATGTTGAGAGATGGTGGGGTAGAATAAATGTGGAGACCCTTTGTCCCACGGAATGTCGTTGCTGAGCATGGCATTGTTTTGCTCCTGTGATATATGACCTATTTCGCTGTATTCTCTGCTGAGCTGGGGAAATAATCTTAGAGAGGTGCTTTGTGTGAGGGTCTGGCATTTTGTCTCAAGCTGCGATGCTGGAGTTTTGTGCTTGATGGTGCTCTGTCCTCAGCGTAATAAGTTTGCTTTCAAGAACTGGCGTTTTCAAAAACATTTGTTAGCTTCATTTTTCTTCCACTGACCTGAGCAGCAAACCCCTGAGAGTGGAGTTAGCCAAGGTGGCACACTTGTAAGAAGCCTTTTCCATGCATTTTGAGGGAAGGCAAAGCTTTTGTCCCAGGGCTCTGGATCAATCCTTACTTTGCCTCTGTGTTGCCCTGCATTGCTCAGTGTTGTTGTGTTGCTTTCTGCCACTGCTTCTAAAGTAGTTTGTTACTGGACTTGGAAAGAGCTTTGCAGTATTTAATCTAATCAGAGAAAACTTCCTTATCCCATTATTTGGGCAATTTTGGGGTGGGGGAGTGGTTGTTTTCATTTGGGTTTTATGATTTATACTTCATTTTTACGGCATGTTTGTTCAGGAGGAGGATTTTTCATTGCTTGCCTTTGTAGTGATTGTTTTGTACTTTCTTTAGACAAACCCAGCTCTTTTGAAGGTCCGCGTGCTTACGTGCAAAATATTGGCAGATCTCTGAGGCTGAGGAATGCAGTGGAAACCATAGTGCATCCTGTGCTTTGATTTCTGCAGATCTCCTTGTGTTGGTCTTGGTTACAAAGCTGAGTTTCTTGCTTCTAGCTCTTATCTACATTAATTTCTACAATCACCTGAATTTGTATTTAGCTTCTCAATACACACTATGAGCTGATTCAGTTCCAGTCTGGACTGGGTTAAATTAGCCCTGAATCAAGGCTGTAAATGCTACTGATGGTTCCTAATACTCTGGGAAAATTACAAAAAGTTTACTGGTTTGGTTGTCCAGTTTGAGGCAGCTGTGTGGATTTCTGGACTCCTGCCACATGCAGGATGGGTACTCAGTCCCTTAGGGAGCTGGGGAGAAAAGGAAATAGAAGATTTACCCATACACATATAAAATATGTCCTGGGCATGTTCTCTTCAGCGAGCAGTGGGACAAAGGTGTCTTTGTGGGTTGTATGCTCCTCTTGTCTCCTTGAGCTAGTACGTTTAACTCCCTAAAAATAAAATGGCTTTACTCAACGTGAATAAAAATTAGGTTTAAGTGACAAACCTCTCATCAATAGGCATGAAGATTTTATGGTTTGATCTTTCACTTCCCTTCTACCAATGATAATCTGCACCACCTTTCTTGATACGTTTGTCAGTGGAGTTCACACAGCAGCTCAGCTGGTCTGGAATTGTATTTTGTATGTAGCTTGTTGGGGTTAGAGAAAAAGAGGATGTTCATACTCAGAGTTGTTTGGATTTCATCTGAGCTGGTTGCATCTCTAGACATCAAATCTGAAAGCAGCCATATGGCTAAAATCAAAGAAAATATACCAGTTCTTGTTGTTGTTTTGGAGGAGTTTCAGGGAGTGTTTACTCTTGTGTTTGGGGTGTTTTTTGTTTGTTGCTGCTCTGGGTAGACCAGGTTAATTTGTCTAAACTACTTTTTCTATTTATTTTTACAGTTGCTTCTCTTCTCTTCCAAGTGTTAATTTGGGAGTTTGCATCTTGTTTTTTTCCAGTTTTACGGACAACTTCAGCTTGTTTTTTGTGTTATGTTCAGGGGAAGAGGAAAAGATTAAAAATAATCTTGTGCCACTGAAAGTAATCTGAGCTTTTAGCTCTGTGACGTCTGTACTGTATCATCAGGTGGCTCTTTTGCACTGGGAGAAACATTTGAAAAAACCAATATATAGCAGGGACCCTTCCGGGGGTTAATACTTTGAGTTTTGTCATCCTTCATCCCTGCTTTCCCATGATTTTCTTCTCCAGCAATATGTCAATGCACAAATTTTGGCAAAAGCACAATTATGCACTCAAAACTCATGAGTTAAACTCCCCCCAAACAGATACTTTTTAAGGAAATCCTACAGTGTTCAACAGGGAGTGTTTTTGTGTACAGCAAACTCCTCCCACCACACGGGCACTTAAGGAATTTTCTTTCTCCCCCACTCCCATCAGACTCTGACACTTTAAACTTCTTCATTTTATTCATCTCATGGGGTCTGTGGACCTCTGACAGTGGTGATAAGAACAGGACACTGGACTTTCTGCATTTCAGCAGGGGCACCTTGGTCTCCTCTTCTGCAATGAGAGCCTTCAAAGATACATCTCTTACTACTGGCACAGTATAGCTGATTTTGGCTTTCTCAGGCAACCTCCAGGTTGGGTACTAGTTATTTAGGGTGGTTACATCACTTACAATCACCTTTTGGTGTATTTTGTTCCCCAGGAAATAAGTTGTGACATATCTGTAAGCATCTATTCTCTCCATCGCCATCCCACATCCCTCTGATGGTTGTGTAAACACCGCTCCTCGGGATGCGCCAGCATCACAGGCCTCTTAATTTGTTGCATTTGTATTCTTCTGTAAATACTCTCTTTGTGGATATTAAATAGCAAGCAGATGTCCATCAGAATATGTGCTTTATAGGCACTCTTTTGTTTGACAGAACTTTGAAGAGCGGATACATGTTGCCTAGTAGCTTTTATTTTTGAGTCATTCATTCTAACAAATCAGAAGTTGACCAAAAAAAACAACCCTGAAAAGACTTAAATATAGACTTTCACCAAAATTATAATTTATATTACAAATCATTGTGTTAGCCAGTCAGTCCCTGTCCCTCATTCATTTTGGAGTTATATAGTTGGACAATCACTCCTTAGACAGACGTCTGTACATGTGCTGGGTGAACAGCAAGTGCACCACTGGTCCCAAAAATGGTCACCCTGAATAAAATCTGACTATTTCACATCAGATGGGCTTTTGGCCACTAATTTCTGTAGCTGTGGACAAAATCCTTCTAGTCTGGCTGAAATCCAATGCCTTGATTTTCCCCAGAATGCTGCTGTTGTCTGAACTGAAACCTCTTTTGCTTGAGCATCTGAGTCTGGATGAAACACCTTGTATATTTTAATGACCTTTAAACTAAATTTGCCAAATGACTTTCTCATCTTCAAAACTATTTTTTTTAACTTTGTTACTAAATGACACCATAGAAAATCTGCTCTAAAGCAGAGCAGAATCACAGAGGGGAGCTCTTATCAATAGATTTCCTCAGAGAGAGATTTATGTGGCATTTCTGGAATCAATAGGAGATTTTTCATTGATTTCAAGAGGAATACCTTGTTTTAAAAGAGGAATCAGACAAATCCCCTCTTCTCTGTATACTTGATATATGACACAGGATGTGCAGCTTTCTCTGGTGCTTCCCAAGTTCGTAATTTGTATTTCACCCTCATGCCACTTTGTGAATTTATTGGCAGCCAGAAGCACTCCACCAGGATTACAGAGTTTTGCCTACCTTTTGGTGGTTATAACACTTTTTTAAAGCAATGTTTAGTTATTTTTAGTTAAGGGTTTAGTCTGGGTGGGTTGATACCAGCCAGCCACCAGAGCAAAGTCAGATTTTTAAAAGACTAGAATCCATCAAAACTCTGCTAGCACTTCCATGGATGGGGGGATATTTGGTTAAATAGATGTTTATCTGGGAAAGTCATCATCTGGCTAGCAGCATACTGAATGTTTCTAAGCAGCTAACTTATGTATACTAAACAAATTTGGTTTGGCTGCAGCTAGAGCTGCCCTGTGGAAATTCTCAACATACATTTGTTTGATTGAGCTGTCATTTTCAGTTGATCTGCTGATGATCTGTGTCACTTTGTTTAAATGTCCTGGTGGTTTTTTTTCTTTTTTAATACAGTGCAAAACCAGTCTGCTTTCTGTGATGGATTAAATTGAGGTGAAATTTGAGAGTTACTCCTGTTTTTGATTTCTGTGCCCTGAGACAGGTGGGCTGGAATGACAAAGAACTTCGCACACAAACACATTAAAACTAAAATGGAGTGGATGCCCTTATGATTTAAAACATCCGTAGATGTGTCAACTACCAAATGCTCCCGTTCAAAGTAGTTGCTGGGATTTGCACTTTAAACAACAAATGGTATTTATTTGGTCTATCCCTCTCAGCTAAAATACCTGGACAAAATGCACATTGAGCCCTTTCTCTCCTGCAAAATTCCCTGTGGGTGCAGAAGTGTTGGGGTTTTGGTCTCTGGTGAGACAACACAAGGTTAATCCTGAGATGAAGTCCCTGGTGGGCAGCAGGGGGTGGAAATTGGCTCTCCAGCATGGTGGGAGTCTGTCAGGCCAGTCTGGGAACTGGGCAGCATCTCTGGTGGTCTCAGGCCTGGAGATGTTCTTTCTACAGGCACTTTCTAAGAGACCAAAGCTCCTTTCACACCACAGCACTTGGTTAAGGTTTTTTGGATTTTAGGAAGTATTGCTCAAGCTTTGGGCTATCGGCTATGCTCCCTCAAGCTCGGAATCTCAAGTGAGATTCTGGCGCTTCCACTGATTTTGGGGAGGAGTGGTGTTGGCTTCAAGAGGGAAAGCGGGACGATGAGGTGCGAGGTTGGGCACATCTAGGTCAGAGCAGAGTTCCTCGGAGAGGAATGCCTCATCCTGGTGCTTGGCCCCTAACTCCCCCTCCTCTGGCTGACCTTTCTGTAGTCCAGAGGCTTCACTACAATGCAACTTTTCTCCATACCTGACAGGGGCTTTTTGTGCAAGGCTCACCACACTTCAGTCTTTGCTTTAGAGCTCTTGGAAGGCTCACTTTGCTCATCTCCAGCTTTTCCCATGTGGGCTGTGGGCCATACATGAACTGCAGCTCTGTGGTGAGGGACCAAGGGATGCCATGTACAGAGAAATTGCTTATTTTCCAAATGTGCCACTGATTTGTTTTGTGAGCATGGGTTGGTTGTGTTCACCTGCACGGCTGCGGTCGGTGAGATGGAGACGTGGATGTGCTCCGAGAGCTCCTTCAACACTTTCTCATGACAATGCTTGGATTTTTTGCCTCTGACATGCCTGGAGTTATGCATGGCTCTACCAAACTTGCTGACCTGAGGTTCACTGGAGTGTGGAGAAGGTCGGCTGAATGCCAGTTTGATGCTTGCTTTGAAAAGTGCTCTATAGGAACGATTGCTTTTATTTGACTTGAGTTTCTAATGAGCTTACCAGGGAAAACTTTAAAGTGCAATTTGTTCCTTCCACTTCCTCACCCTGGAAGTGTCTTCTGTGAGCAGCAAATTGTATCACTGCAGTTCTCTCTTTCCTAGAGACACTGGTGCTACAGTGAAGGGTATCTAACACAAGATCTCTTTCATGACCACTTGTGACTCTGTGAAGAGTAATGGTCTAGCCTCAAAATTTCTGAGCATTTTTGGCTCTAATTTGGACAGAAGGAATTCAAGTCACTTTCAGAACAATTTCAGGAAAAGACACATTATTTTCCTGACAGAAAAAACCCTCAGCTTCTCAAGCCATTTTTGCTCAAGGACTCCATCACTTCTAGGATTTAGGATGTGTCTCTGTGTTTATATATATATTATATTACATATACATGTTGTATATATACATCCTTGTCATTATAAATACTACTTAAATCCATGTCCGTAAACACAAATAGATATATAGTTAAGTACTCTTTATAACAGAAGGATTAGTCCACAGTGACATAATAGGTAGAATTAAAGTATATAACAACCGCCTGTTAGTTTGAGTCTGAAGGGTCCTGTGAGATCCTTGGGGATGGAGAGCACTGCCTGGGCCAAGGTCTCTAATGGCATGGCATCCAATTACACGAAGGCTGAATTTACTCCATTAAGAGCTATGTATTTATTTAAGCTGTCATGTATCAGCCTGCACATGAAAACAATAGAGCTTGTGAAGATCGCCAGTTTGGAAGGAAAAAAAAAAGGACAAAGATTATTTTTTGAATTTTCTTCCAAGTTATTGGGATGAACCAGAAGCTTTCAGAGTGCTGATTTATTGCTCTCTGTTAGCGGCTCCCCAGGACCCCTCTGATTCTCCAAGATCAACAACTTCAGAGAAAGCAATACAAGGTGTATGGAACAAAGAGGGGAATAAATTACATTAGCAGTTAACTTTTCTTTACAGTTAATATATATTAATAAATATCTACAAAACGTTTGAGGCTTTGACCAGGAAGCCATGTAAAATAAACTGTAGTCCCATTCTTTTTTTTTTTTTTTTCCTTTTTTTTAAAGTCAAAATAGATCTAACTGATGTTAACTGTTTCACAGCGGGGGTCTCGTTCTGGTTTCACACTGGTGTCACTGTTGATTTTGGAGGGGGGATGTGATCAGAATAAGGACTGTCACTCCTCCTGCCTTCCAACAGGCTGCTGGTGCTACGGGAACACTTGGCATTTCCATACTGTCCTGCTTTGCATCTTCAAAGCACTGGGGAGAGATGAGCTATTCACCATGGAGCTCATCTGAGGCAAATGAGATAATATGATCCCGTGGAAGAAATGGGAAACCCAAGAGGGAATGGGGGAATTTGTTACTGGATATGTTTGCAGAAGCAACTGAGTGTGCAGTGTCAGAGCTACCCGCTCCCAGTATAAGCAAAGACTCTGTGGTTTGATGGACCAGGGAGGTGAGAGCCCAGGAGGTCTTTCCTGTTAGTCCTGTGTGCGCTGAAATATCTTCTCAATCTTTTTCTAGCTAGCTGGGCTTGGAAAACTCTGGGCTTTGCTGGCCAAAAACTCCCCGGTGGTTTCTGTGTCTGTGATATCTCTGTCTGTGGAGCTTTGCCTTGCGTGGAGCTCCCCAAACATGTGAGACACAGGCAGTCTCTTGGTTTCCAGACTTCCAGAAGAAGTTTTCCCTGAGTTCAGTAATGCGGATGGATGTTATCCATTTTGCTTATTTTCCCCCAAAGAAGAGGGAAAAGGGGTGAACAGAGCAAGGTGTTGCTCTGTGTCCAAGTGAAGGGAGTAGCAAAGGGCTTTTGGCTGAGGCTGAAAATAAGTGTTCAAGAGAGAACAGGCACCTCCCAGCATCGGCTGTGGACCACCAGCATGGCAGAGAGGCAAGAGTGGAAAGCTCTTAGACAGTGTTGAAAACCTCCAAGCACTCAGCCACGGAGAACTTGCCCTTCAGAGATGTGTTAGGTAGAAGTACAGCCAGACAAACACCCTTGGAGGAGTTTTTAAATTACAGGAGGAACAGTTTTATAGGAAAGAGGTGACAGCATCCTGGATTTGCCAGATTTCTGCAAACACTTTTCCTTTTAAAACAAGTCTTCTGATTGCTCAGCAAAACTCAAGTATTTGGGATTTGGATTTTTTTTCTCTGAATGTTTTCCTTTTCTGCGATTTTTTGGTAATAACATGGGAAAGAAAATGAAACAGCTCCGAGGAAAGGAAGGGAAAGAAATGGGGGGGAAGAGTGGAGGGGAAATGAAGGATTTTCAGGGGAAAGCTAACTTCTGTTTTGCAAGCACTTTCCTGCAGCAGAGGATGCAGACAGGGCATGGGGAGGGAGCTGTGGTCACTGGCACTGAGGCAGTGCAGCATCTTAAGCTGAGCTGAAGCACATGAAGCCTGTGATGATGGAAGAGTTGGGCCCTCATTTTATCTCTGTATAGATGTCTTGGCTGCAAAGAGCCTGGTGTTTCCCCTTTTCCTCTTATACAAAGGCCAAGAAAAATAATTGCTTGTAGATCCTTGTAGCTCCTCACACTCATGTATGCCACGCTTCCTAGAAAAATAAACTGTCTCTAGAAAGGTAACAGAGAATGTTGCTGTACTTAATGGGTGTAGTTTCCTTTTGCCTCCATCCTTGTTTAAAGTCATCCTGCCATGGAGTTTGGGGCTTGTTGTAAGGCAGCAAGTAGCTTTCTCCCAGTTGTGCTTGGATGCCTGCAGTAAATGCTGTCAGTTCCATGGGCAAACCTTCTCTGCATCACCACTGAAATGATCATTTTGAATTCGAGATGATCATTTCACTGACAAAAGTCCCACTGGCATTAAGATAAATTCTGTTTGTTGGGACAGACCAACCTACTGAAATGGGGCAGGAAACACAAATACATTTTATCAACCATGAATATTTTGTTGAGATTAAAAGTTAATTAGTGTTTATTTAGAATACGTGGCTGGCACAGGTAGAATTTGGTTTGTCAGAAAAAATTGAGGAATTTCTTTGAGGAACAGGCAGTGTCTGGAACAAATTGGTGATAGAGATGATGCAGATAAATCCAGTTCAGAATGCTTTTTTTTGCCTGGAAAAAAATGAAACAAAGATCCTTTCACTCTGAAAATATGTTGTTTTTTAAGTTACATATCAATGAGAAGAACTTGTCAAAGTGTGCCAGCCAAGGCCCTGGGTTTCATGGAGACAAACGGGAAAAAATTTTCATTCAAGTTTTACAGTAATCCCACCCAAAGCAGCACTGTCATACAGGAATAAATGTGTGCACACATATGATGAAATAAAACTGTCCCAAAGGGTTCTTTGTAAAAAATAGAAAATACAGCGGGTATAAACATATACTGATGGCCCAGAATGCTGCAGAATACACCCGCACACCTGACACGTAGTATAGTTGCTCTTGAGATTCATGATTTTCCAATCAGCTAAGTATGTCCTGCATGTTGCTGGGTGACCTTCTGCTGAGAAGTCGCTTGCAGGAAAAATTGTGGCCTTGTATCTCCTCAGAAACAAATGCTGGAAGCCAGTCTTGCCAGACCTTGAGTTTTTGAAGTGGACAATATTGTAGGATTAATTATCCGATACTTTTCCTGATTAGTGTATTTGTTATGAGTACTTCTGTTAGTGCTTCAAGGACTTAACTACAGTGTATCACAGTGTCACTCGAGTATAATTAATACTCTTTCACTGTAATTGCATAATTAAAAAGCTGTCTGGCTGCTGGTGCGAAACTCTGCTCTACAGCAGCTCGGTTTTCCAAAAGCAGCTCCCCAAAAGTCCATCCCTCCCTTGAATACATGGGGATAGCTCAGGAGCAGGTACATCCTTCTCGGATAATCCCTCAGCTCTTGCTCTTTCATCCCCAGCATTTTGGGAATGTCCTGTGTAAGGCCAGGGGTTGGACTTGATGATCCTTGTGGGTCCCTTCCAACTCAGGATATTTTGAGCTGCCTTCTCCCCACTGGTCTCTGTCCCCTATTCTTCTCAGGTGGAGTGCAGGCTCTTTGGGATTCAGGCAGTGCAAGTCCCTTCCCCAGTGACTTCCAGAGGGCCTTTTTGCCCTGGTGGTGTGACTGTATACGAGAGAGGGGATGGTGTCTCTGAGCCATCACTGGTTCCTTCTTTCTAAGCTATTGGTGCTTGTTCAGAGTGAGAATTGCTCAGCTCCTCAAAGCAGATGGATGGGTGTTTGCAGGCTAGTGCTGAAGTGCCTGCTGGCAGGAAGGAGTTAAATTCCTTTTTATTCATAATGTGCTTTTGAAACAAAAACTTCATGACCTGGCTTTTTTTCCCCTTCCCTTTTTTTTTTTTGAAGTGATTACCCTTTGCCGCATTATAAGGGAGCGAATGCATTTGTGTCTCAGGACCGTACTCTACCAGATACTGACATGTTCAACATCTCCTGTGGCTTACCAAACACATCAGGGATGTGGACCTCCCTCTGTTTTCTCATTATGCCAAATAATGAAATGTGGAAATAATTCTAATCCTTTCTTCTGGTTGTGCTGTACCTCTGAAAATATGATAAACTCAATCCAATTAAAAGTCATTACCTCTACAAGGCTCAGTCTCTATCTATAACCTTTGTTTTATAATTCACTCTGTTATCTGTCTTCATTATAATTTGGTAGAGTAGTCATCTTTTATTACTGCTTTCTGCTGGAAAGAAGAATGTGATTTCCAGTGCTACTTTGTGACACATCTCAGTTTAAAACAGCAAAGGTCCACTAATGAGTAAAAAGAAGTTCAGTTACACTGATTTATTACATCGAGATAAAGTTTCATTTGTGTTGATTATAATACTGTAGGTTTAAGTAATTGTTTTGGTTTAAAAACATTCTTTTACAGCAATAGTTTTTCACTGTGGCAGGGACTGTTAATGTGCATTACCTATTCTGTCTTACCCCAGCTGATACAGATTTAGTTAAATTTTGTTCCTAATCTGTATTTTCTGTGTATAAGTGGCTGATCTCACTAATTCACGTTTAACCTTCTTGTCCTTAGTTTTGCCCTGAACTGGTTGGCTTCTTGTGCCATGTCAGTGTGAGAATATATGTCATGTTTACCATTATGGCAATCAAACAATGAACAAAAGCTGGTTCCCCTAATCCATTTTTCCTCCCTTAGCAGTGACCAGTACTCAGGGCTAAAAATTTCAAGGCAGATTTTTTTCTTCCCTTGGGTCTACTCCATATAGAGACTCATGAAGGACATTAATGAGTGTGTGTTAGCTGCGGCAGCTCCCCTCAGTTGAAATATCTTACCAAGATAAAAATTTAAGCTATTAGTTAGAATTTCAACATGCTTTAGGCTGCGTCCCAGCCGGTGTGGATCTCTCCAGACTCCTTGCTAGCTGCAGATCTGGCTCTCAGTATATCAAATCCTACAGCTGGCATTTCCCTCTTCTCTTACCCCCCACTCTGTGTAACCCAGGAAAGGTTTTGAAAGTCAAATATATATTTATTCCATTGAGGAAACTTTATCAACCAGCACCAAAGTTTATTGGCACTAGCTAGTGATATAATGGGTAGTTTAAGCCCTGCTAACTGCGAATAATTTTTCAGCGGTGTTTATGATTGCGGTAGGCTCTAACAGACCAGAAGTACAGATAACATAAATATTTCTACCAGAGATGATTGTACTGGAACTATAAATAAAATTAGACTTAACTTGTAAATAAATTCAGTGCGTGCCAGCCAACATTTATAAACCTTTGTTGCTGCATGTAGTACAGTAATTTATATGGAAGAGTGCACAGAAACGCAAGCGGCCAAATTTTACTTTTCAGTTATGCAGGTGCAATGTCCCCCCCACATCAAGGAGAGCAGCTCCTGTGCAAATGAAAGTAGAATTTGACCCACAGTCTCTCAGTGCTGGACCCTAATTAAAAGCCAGCGTCTGGTCCCCATCAGATGCTTTTGACTGTGTTACTCAATTAGACATGAATGACACTAGACAGAGCACCAAACGCTACTAGTTATTGTAGGGGCTGATGGTGAGAATTGCCAGAGACCACAGGCGGGTCCCTACACAGTTACTATATTATAACTTTGCTGGTCTAGTACCAACACTTGGCAATGCTGAAATTATCCTCTCTTAAAGACTTGATGCTCTAGACTATGTTTAGCTTCTTTTCTCACTTGCCTGTGGACAGATTTCTCCCGAGTGCTTCATGCTCATCGGGAGCTCCCTTCTCCTTCCAGTATGAGCCTCTTGTTTCAGGATCATTTTCTGCAGGTGCTATGATTTGAGAGGCAAAAGCTGCTTCCCACATAAGAAAGGTTTTAAATGTGAATTATCTGCACTGTTCTTACTGATGTGCACCTTGCCATGAGGCACAGACCGAAGCCACCCGAAGTCCTTGGCATGGGGTGCTCCAGAGGTGACCCTGGCTGAGCTCCCTTTGCATTTTATGTAGATCCTGCTGCCCACAGTGCAGCACCAGGAGTAGTTGGTGATTTACGTACTTCAGCCCTAAAGCTGTGCTCGAGCTGCCTTTTTCTCCTGCCTTTGTCCGCGCAGCTTTTCCTACAACTCCCTCTTCTGCCAGCACGCAGAAGGGTTTGCTCGCTGTGGCTCAAGGCTGAGATGTGGGAGCTTTGCTGGGAGAATGCCCTCTGTGATCAGCAGTGTCACGAGCACGAAGGGAAGGCTGAAATCTGGGCACCACATTTCCCTCTCATTTTGTTACATTAGTGTCAATCCAAAGAAATTTGAGTAATTTTGGTTAACTCCAGGACAGACGCTGATCTCTTTTATTCGTTGGTGGAAGTCCGAAGTAATTACTTCAGATTTAACAGTTGTGTAAGAGAAATCAGAATCTGGCCTTTGGGGCCACCATGCAGGTGCTTTGGTCCCCCTTGCTCTCATTGCATGAGCGTGATTTTCAGGGTTGGACCTTTTGAGCGAGTTTTGGACAGCTTTGGTTTTCTCATGCTTGTGTTAGGGTCAAGTAATACAAATACGCAAAATCCCCATGTGTTTGAAGGCTAATGGCTGTGAAAGTATTTTTCCTTGGTAATTGAAGTAATGATTCAGAACACCTTCAAGTGCTGTGTTTATCTCTAAACGTGCTTGTAGTCTCCTTTGTTGTACAATGGAACTTGCTATTTGTAAAACAGTGTTTCTCTCCCATGTTTTATGATTTTTACCTAACTGGGAATTACTGGCTCTAGTCTGGTTAGAATCTAATCTCACTTGATTAGGTCTGTCTGATGCTTTTCACAATGGGGTCCTGCCTGGGGGTACCAGGCTGTGTTACAATACAAATAATAATAAATAACCGCCAATAGGTCCAGCTCCCCAGAACAGTTCTGTGAAAAGGGAGCGGCACAAACCAGTTTCAGGTACGTTGACTGATATAGTGTTCAAGTAGAGTAATGTAGCCCTTGGCTGGAGTCCTTCCTGTGCCTGGAGATAGTAACCCAATCTCTGAATGTTTCTAAAGCTAAGGATCCTTCTTTAGGTCTCCTCTGGCCCCCTCTAAGCTGTGCCTACCTTGTGTGGACAGTCAGGTGGCTCCCATTTTGTTCACTGTTGGCTAAGAGCCCCTTTTGAAGCTAATGGGTTTTCTTCACCTAATTTTCTGCTTTTCTTGACCTCCTGTGTTCTAGACTGATGTGGATATATTTTGTAATCAATCAGTCTCTGCCTGTAATAGGTTTTTTTTTCTTTAATACTTGTTCAAACAGAAATTCAGATAAAGGTGTCCATTTGTATGCAACAGGAAATGCCTGTCTCCTTTTCAGATATCCCTGCAAATACTCCAGGCTGATTTCCTCTGCTCTGAATGGTAATACTAGGTCAAACAAATATAAATTCTCACTGGTCTCTTTCAAGATCTGATTTAGGAGTTTGTGGTACATTCAGGTCTACCCTCCTGCAGGAAGAGGGATTAATTCACCTGATCCTACCATGTTCCCAAAAGCCTTCATTAATGCATCCTTGCCGAAGGCTTGTACAAGGCATAGTCTATAGAGCTAGTGGAGCTCAAAGCTCCTGACGTGTGATGGAATTCTCCCATCAAACAGAGTTATGTCCTCATGGTGTCTAATCTTTGGGACTCAGGGTCATCTCACCTTTGAGAAGCTGCAGGCATGAAACTGTGTGGCTCTTCTAATTGCAAAGAGCCACTTTGACATTTATCTCAGCTCTTGCTTTATCCTGCTCAGAAGGTGATGGCATTCTGGATTAAGGTCTCTAGATGCCTTTGCTTTCAGCCTGCCTCTTTCCTCCGGAGTAATCCAGTTTATGATTAAATCACTGATGGCCATGTGCATGAATCCAGGTGCAGAGAACTGCATTTATGTGCTAGAGCGTTTATTAGTCAGTAGTCACTTTGGGAATGTATCTCCTTGGGCACAAATAGCCTGAGGAAAGGAAGAACAGGAATTCCGTATGGATACGTTTCTGTTTGTTGCGACTGGCTTTGGCTGTGGAGATCTGGATGTAGACTTGATCCTTGGAAGGGTTTGTGTGAAGTTTGAGTTTAAGGCTGCCCTGAAACACGGATAAGTGCAACAGGCCAGCGTGTCTGCCCACTGTGAGGTGCCATGGTGTGGCATTTCAGCTGCAGCCAGGCACAGCCCCGTGGAGCATGAGGCCCATTGTGCCTCTGACAGCAGCACCGGGTTGTGTTCAACCTCTGCCTCGGTCATTAGCGCCTCTTGCCTGATTGCTCTTGGAGAGGAAAACTGGGCTGAACTAAGAAACATCCTAATGGAAGGAAGTCCTCTCCTCCTCCCAGCCATGCACAGAAGGCCTCTCAGTCTTGGAATGACCCCAGGCCCTGGAGCTACAGCGACAGCTTTGGCACTTCTCTCTCTCATCCTCATCAGACACATCCCCAGCCCGCAGCCACGTGGGCTCTTTCCTGCTGGTGGGCAAGGTTGTGACAAAAGTGCAAACACAGGTGTCCACCCTGGCCTTTTAGTAGCAATTAACCTTTACTCCTGGGTTTCCTTTGAAGCTTGCTCATGTTTTTATTATAAAATAGTGGTGAAGAATTTTATGGAGACTAATATCCAAGCTTCCACATAACCTAATCCTATCTGTTCCATTATCTGGGGCCTCATTTTTTTTTTTTTTCATCCCATTTCTGGTGGGGATAATTATTGGAATTTAAAGAGGCCATCTTGAATTTCAAAACTGGAGTGCTATCTGTGTGAACGACTTGCAGTTCACTGTGAAAATGATGCTTATCAGCACAGTCCCTGTGTCTAATTCTAACCTTACAGAGGTTTTCTATCAGTCTATATCCTACGGTTTTGCTGGAAGTCCCTCTGATCCATGTGGGCGTAAATTTTAAGAAGAATAGTCATACACCCTTTGAAAATTAAGACCAGAATCTTGGTTCATGTACATTGATTTTAACAGAGATGCTTCTATCAATAATTTCACAAACATGTCTTGATGGTCTTCCCATCCCTTGGTCAGTCATAATTCGATTCTGTGTCTATTTTGAGGTTTAAAAATATATTTTTTGCTGGAATACCTTGCTATTTCAGGCACAGGACTATTTCAGTAATCCATTTTACCCACACGTAGAGCTTTGGGGCATAGAGGCGTATTATATTTTCCAGAGTTTTCAAGCTGAAAGCCGGTGTTTAACAACGACATTGGGTGTGGCTGCTGGAAATCAAAGGAGGCACAATAGACCCAGCAAATGGACTTGTCTCCCTGCCAGGCTTCCAGAGGCCAATTTATCAGCTGCAGGTTTGACCCTATATGGCTAAAAATGAGCGTAGCCAGAATGACTGAGATAAGTATAACTTAGGCCCTTGAGTCTGCGAGAGAGAAATTAAACTGGACTGTCCCTGGGGAAGATGAAACATCTGTAAAGCTGTGCTTGCTAAATGTTTAAGGCTCAGCTTGTGCTGGCTTGTGGGCAGGCACTGCTGGCAAGCGGAACTGAGGAAGGTGGCCCTTTGGGACAGGCACAGAGCAGGTCATTGCTTGCTCTGACTTAAATTATTTGGCTGTTATTTCGTGAAGGAAAGTTGACTGTGGGGCACAGAGAGCCTTGGTTTTGTGGGACACTGCTTGGCAGGACAGGGAACACAGCAGTGGCTGTGTGAGATGGGCTTTTTAAGGAGTCTGAGTGTCAGGCACCCAGCTGTCATGGAAAATCAGTGGGATTTAGATGCCTGAAGTTTTTACCCCCGGCGCCCCCCTTCCAGTGAGCCATGTGCTTATCATCATCCAGATCACTTTCCTTGTGTGATTTCTCTTCCTGCACCCCATGTGTATACACGGGTTAGTTTTTTTTTTTTTTAACCCCCGTTTCAAAAACAGCTGAAGTCTTTTAGCTGGGACTGCAATCTAAACAGTTGGGGGAAGACATCTGAACGGCAGCACGCCTGCCCACGGTGCATGCAGCATCGCTGCTGGCCTGTGAAGTCAGGGAGCACATTCAAGTTTTGGGAGATGCTCAGGAGGTGTGGATGGACCTCTGTCACCTGTCCCACCGTGCTGGAGCGGGGCTGTGTTTGGGGGCAGCAGCAGTGCCACGGTGTAACTGGTTGTCTCAGTGCAGGGCTAAGTGAGTGGTGGCATCCAGGTGGAGCTGTGTCTCTATCCTTTCCATGCCCTCTTTCCTGTCCTTTGGAGCCCAAGATAAGGGGTGCTGTGGGCAGGAAGGTATGGCATGGGCTCATAAGCGGTAGGCACAGAGCAAGCTCTCTGCATCAGTGCTTTCACGAGCCCTTGAGCATCATTGCCTAAGTCAGCTGAGACAGGTAGGATTTCTGAACCATAAGCAATGGAAAATCCCTCTCTGTGTCCTTCTCAGCTAAATGGCGGAGTCAGTCAAGATTTTCTACTTCTCAGAACGCCAGGTATTAGGAAAGTGACAATCTAATCAATATTGGGTTCAATTGTTAAAGTGCAGGCAGATTCTGCCAAACCGGAGGCTGAGGGGACGGGTAGCTGAACTTTCTTGTGACATGTATGAGGTCATAGCCAGTGCCGCATAAAAGAAAGAAAAACAGTTCACGGCTCTGAATAAATTGCTCACAGATGAAGAATCCAGTTTGCCAGTCCTGTGATGGGAGCAATCTATTCCAATGATTTGTTATGTCCCACTGTTTGTCTTAGGCAGTACCAGAAGCATGAAAGTACAGATATAAAACCGTGAGATAATATGTAACAAAGATGTGAGAGACAATGGGCTATGACCAGTTTCCAGTGGAAAAGGCATACGGTGCTAATCTACCATGGATAGTTTCTTAAATGAGCAAGAAATTGAAAGAACATTTTAAAGTTTCCTGTTTCTTCACTGAAACAGAGTCATTCTGAAAGCTAAGCCCAGTGTAACGCTTTCATTTCTGGGCCAGCCATGTTATGCAAATATCCTCGAGCTCAGGTTTTAAATACCTGATCTCTCAATTTCAGTCCTCAGAGAACAGTATTCTCACCTCCTATTTATGTTTCAATTAAGTGGAATGAGTTCTGGTGTGTATAAAAACCCAAGAACAATTAATAAGTTAAATGGATATAAATAGTAAAGAGGTTTTTTTGGTTAGTTTTGTTGTTTTTCTCCTTTTGCATGTGTTGTTGGGTTGAGCACTGTATTGCTGGTGCAGCTAAAGCCCCTGCTGAAGTAACTCAGAGTTTCTGACTAAAAGGAATTTATAATCAGTCTTACATTTTAGGCTGTCAAAAATAGTGAGTTTTTCTTTTTTTTTTTCTTTTTTTTTTTTGTTTGCTGGCTAAGCCCCAGAGATGAAGGATTTTTTTTTTTAATGTGTTTTGGATCTGCCCCAGGTTTTTTTGCAACTGTAAGAGGAGAAGGTTCATGTTCTCTATAAGGTGCTGTTTGGATCCTGAACTTATTTTAGACCATTGCATTTCTTGGAGGTCAATGGTAAGACACTGATTTACATCAACTGAAGCTCTTGCCAAGAGTTGTGTGGTAGGCTGGATCCTTTCTCCAAAGACTAATTGGAGGCCATCAAACTTAATTTTGGCTACTTTAGGTTCAATCTGTCTCCCTGAAAGACCAGTGAAGCTTTCCTGCTTTTCACTTCTCTTAGATTTCAGTTGTAACATATAATGCTGGCTTTCAATTGTAATTTCAAAGCGTGTGCGAGGCGCAGTGCTGTATCCAGACCCGACTGGACAATGGGGTGTGCCTGCCTTTACATCTGTGTGCAATTCCCTCGCCTGTGTTCAATGATGCAAACCACTTTTGATGTCAGGAATATTGAGAAACACTGTGTTACCCCCAGGCCTACACTAGAGAAAAGGCTCAGCTCCGTCCAGGGCGAGGCTCTGCTGCAGGATTGGTGATTGCTGAGGTCTCCCAAACTGTCCCTTCCATTCCATGTGCAGGCTGAAAGGGTTTCATGTGCAAAATCTGTCAGGGTGTTTCAAATCCTACTGTTTGGCTTTTTTTTTCCAGGTGATGAAAGTTTGTATGAGAGCTTTCCAGAACTTCCCCTGGGGGATGCGCCAGAAGCTGATGGAGAGGCTGGAAATGTCCAATGTCCAACATCCATCAGCATCCAAGAGCCGCCTTCTCCAGCAACCTCCAGTGAAGCTTTCACACCCAAGGAGAGCTCTCCTTACAAGGCTCCAATATACATTCCTGATGACATTCCCATTCCTTCAGAGTTTGAGCTCCGAGAATCCAACATTCCTGGAGCAGGATTAGGGATATGGACCAAAAGGAAGATTGAAGCAGGGGAAAAATTTGGCCCTTTTTTAGGAGAGCAGCGGCCACACCTGAAAGATCCCAGTTACGGTTGGGAGGTAAGATGCTGTACGTTCTTTTGGTCTGTTGAGTTCTTGTGTGTCTATAAACACAGAAATATTTGTAGAAGTTGAGTCTTATCCTGTGGCAGCCAAAGCATATTTACGTGCACAAACTTCTTTGTGGGCTTTTGGGGTTTTCTGGGTGGGGACGAGTGTAAATTGAAAAAGAAAAAAGTCAGAAATTAATATTGCTCTTTATGCATGAAATCTGTCTGGGTGTATATTGTCAGGTGATGCTTCTTTTGAGGAAAGCGAGGAAAAAGTTGTGTTGTTGGAACATTTCTATACCATTTTTAATCATGTTTTGGACGGTCCAGTGTTATGTCTCTGGGTGAGGGATTTGCAAAATCGCTGCGTTATAGGTTTGAAATTAAACTGGGCGCTGCTTTCAGGGTTGTGAATGGCCACTTCCTGGCAATGATTATTAAAATACCCCTAAACTCCAGTGTTGTGTCGCTGAAATTGCTCTTGAACAACCTTGTGCTACTAGGGGCTTCAAAAGCTGGGGGGTTGATCCTGCTTCCATTTAACTTAATGGGAATTCCACCGTTTGTTTGGTGAAGCAGGTTCGGATGCTGGTGCCATACCCAGCACACAAGTGGCGTGGTTCATGTTACTTCTGCAGATGCTTTGGGAAATGTTGCTTTTCCTGAAGGAACTCATGGAGTAGAGGTGTTGGATTTTGCTTTCTCTGCCTTCAGGAGCAACGTTTTCCTCACTGTGGTATCACTGTGGATCTGTCTGAGCTCCTGGTCCACAGTCAGGTCAGGGATTCAAACATCAAGTGGTGTTGCTGTTGTGTTATGATGTAACAAACGTTCCTGTGTGGTTTTATTCATTGTTTTAACAATGTGCTGTAGGAACAGAGCACAATCTCAGCTTTCCATCTGTACGTTTCCTTTGGTTTCTGATAAGGGGAGCCGTGCAGAGTTTGCATGGCTCTCCAGGGGCATGGCTGACCTCTGGAGAGATGGGAGTTCATTTTCCCAGGAAAAATGGAGTTTCAGTGTGGAGCAGAGCCTTGCAGACATGGTGGAAAATGGAAGCTTGATTTGCTCCTAACTATCCATAAACACTCGGGGAGTTCATTCCGAGCTTTCCATCCAGCTGTTTAAACTCTTGTGAGACCTGTGACAATATGACAGAATAGTGTCAGGAGAAATCATAGACTTGGCAGCACTCGATTGAGTTAACAGACTGTGATGCAATATAATTGCTGGTGAGAAATCTTTATTATTTGAAAAAGGCACCAGGAAACCATAAAATCTGACCTTTAACCGCACCACAATTAAGCTCAAATATTGATAACAGAAATTAAAGCAAAACTGTTGATACATGGCTGTACTTGCAGGTTGAACATATTCCAAAATTAGGGTATTTTAGACTGGACACTCAAGTGGTATAGGGCAGGATAACCTCACTAAGACTGAGGGAAACCCATCTAGGTTTTCACACCCTTGGATGCTGGCAATATGCTGTGATATTAGAGACTGGTTTTCCTGCTTGAAATATTTAAGATTTTGGGGTCTGTGATATCCAGACAAGAAAGGAATATCTTGATAGTGCTGGAAGCCCAGATGGCAGGCTGAATCCCTTTCAAGCCGCAGGACTCGTGCCATTTGAATAGTGTTACTTATTTGGGACAGCTGGGGCAAGCTATTGAAAAGTGTTGGAGCAAAATCACACAAAATCAACAGTCAAGTCCCTCTGCAATTTGGTCACTCACCCAGAAGTATTCTGTTGTGCTCAGAGCAACTTGTAACTGAATACTTTTCCAACAAGTGGGCTAAATACATTTACTGTAGCTGAAGGGAGACAAAGAAATGCTGGTTACCAGAGTTTACACAACGAGTAAAATGGCACATAGTGATGGTTACAGCAAAGGGATGGATGTGAGAGGACCTCGTAGTGCTGGAGAAGACTTTGCTGATGCTGATTCCACCCCAAATGCTCATCATCACACTCCTCAGGAATCCACCACTTCCTTGGGCTTGTGCTTTGGATATTAAAGAGGGAAAGAAGCTGATACTGGTGCGTGTGCTAAGGCAGGGCTAAAGGCAGGGTGGGATGGTGAGGGAAAGTATCGTTTACTGAAGTTTAAGTATGGTCTTGGAAATTTAAGCTTTTCTGGTGCTGTTGTTTTCTGCTTAAATGAGAACTTTGGAGAAACAAGGCATGGGTCCAGCCAGGTGCCAACAACTCAGTTAATAGATGAGATTTCATTCTGCTGTTGCTGGTCATCAAGGTGAAATTTCATTTCAGTCTTAAATGGAGGAAGGATAGAACCAAAGTTTCTGTATGGCACTGGGTGTGGGTTTTAAGTGACCTTGTAGTATGAGAGGTTTTTAAATCTTTCCACAGTGATACTTGTTTGATGAGTGAATTGTATTTGATTGTAGATTGTGACACGATACTCTCTTATGTTTGATTACCTGCAATTCCTAGAATAATTCATGGTACTATAGAGGTCAGCTGTGTCTGGTGGCTTCAGAAGGAGGGGTGCCCCAACCTGCTCATGCTGCTCCTGGTCCCACAGGCCAAAGAAGTTGTTTTGCTATGTCCAGGCTCACTCATTTCTTCACCTCTTGTGTGCAGTGCTCCAAGAAATGCATAGTGGGGTTGCACCATTGCTACTATTTGTGTACTTACCTCTTGAGTAGACTTCCCTGTGGCTACAGAGAGGATGATTAAGTTATTGGAAAAATAAATCCTTCCATTTTAAACCTGAGTTTAAGGTGAAACACTGAATGTACCGTGGTGTTTGGCTTTCAAAGATGACGAAGGAGGATTTTTTTTTTTGAGGAAAACATAAAGATATTTTAATAGTTTAGGAAGGAAAGATGAACAATTTCCTCAGCCTTTTTCTGATGCTGCATATATTATCCTTTTTGTTATGAAACATTTGCTCCTTTTTTGCAATTGTTTAGGACTGCTAGGTAGTCTAAAGTCTTACACTAGAAAATTTTAACCCAAAATCTTACATTCACATCGGAGAGAAGAGTTTACAGTTAACACACAAATTTGGACTGTAACTACATTTTTGGAAAGGACATTTTTATTCCCTTGCAAAGGGTTGTCATAGTTTTGGGTATTTCCAGCTGCAGGATACTTCTGACTTCCAGTTTTTGTGACATCCATCTGAGTTGATACTGGGATTAGTCTGTAGTGACTGGGAGAGAAGTGGAAGCTGGAGGAACTGCTGCTGCTTAATTCTGCAGCCAGGCAGTAGATGATAAAGAAAAAATTTCTGCAGAAGGCTGAGGAATTTCATGGAGCCTGTTCCTATGTTCCCCTATAGCAAGACTCCCTATGGGATCCGCACAGAGTTCTGTCAGAGCAAGCCCAGGAAAACAATGTCTATTGTGTCCATTTATACAGTTCAGCCATAAAACACACTCTGGGACAAAGAGAATTTGTTGTGATATAGTTGTGCTTGGGTCATGATTAGAGTGCTGTAGATCAGTTTAAATGAAAAGCCATAAATTTGAATTTTATCTCATTTTGTGGGGCTAGAGCTGAGCATTATCTAATCAGGTATTGGTTAGCTAAAGTACAAATCGAACAGGGGGTCACCGGACAAGGGGAAAGGTCGAGCTCTTTTGCAGTTTGTCACGGGGGTTTTAGTATTTGCCGGCAGCCCGAGTATCCGAGGGGGTCGGGAGGCTGTTGCTCGGTGCCTGTTGGAAAAGGGAAAATTGACTGCTGCTTAATCAACAAAGAAAACAAGCTTTTAAGGGATGGCAGTAATTTTTTTTAAACAAAGGCAAGGCAACACAAATTTAGTGATTTCATCATGGTTCATGCCCCGCTATGAAAAACAACTGGGAGAGTATTTCAAAGCAAGCCTTTGAGTAGGTCGCCAAAGCACACGCACCTACCTTCGACCAGAGGACGGCCAACATCCAAATTCAGGTCTCTTGCTGCTCTAGCAAACTCAAAGTCTCATTCATAAGAACAAATTCTTCACAGCTCTTTTGATCCTAAACTTTTATTTCTTTACTAGGAGGGCAAAACCAGGAGCAATAAACTCTAATAAATCAAACCTGTCACAGAAGTAAAAAAATATTTTAGAGCTTTATAAAGCAGCATATAATCTGTTTATAGAGCAGAGTATATTTTCCTGTCATGCCAGTGAGGCTGAAAAACAACTCATATTTGGTATAGTATGCTTGAGCTGATGCTATTACTTCTAAATGGAAATTAGGAGGCCATTTGGCTATTTATTTATGTCTCCTCTAACATTTTTCATGTGTGTCCTTGGAGAAAACTGCACAGCTTCCTAAAAATTGTTCTGGAGCGCAAGTTTCCCGCTAGTTTGTAAGGACTGGTACAGTTGCAGTTTGGAGCTTTAATTCTGCACTGTTTTGTTTTCTTTTGGCACTTCTAAAAATTAAATTTATTTGAGATTCTGGGGTCTAGGCGTACCATATATCACTATGAAAATTAAATAATACCTTAAAAAAAAGAAGTATAGGCTTTTGGAGATGAAATCTAATATATGTGCTCCCAAATCTGTGTTGTAGCAGCTAAACCAATAGCTTGGTTTTCTTAGCATCCAAAAACTTCTACTTTAATCAGTGGGAGTTACTGACCAATTCCTTGGTACAGATGTTAGCCCCTATTTTTGGCTCCTCCTTTGGAAAAATCTATGCCAGAATGTTGAAAGCAGCATATTTTTTTTGTTTGTTTTGTTTTTAATAAAAACAGAGTAAAAAGTCTTGTTTTCTAAATAACTTCACTTGGAATTCACACATCTTAAAACTTGAGTTAAGCTATTCTTAATAAACAGTGACAGTGCTGAGGGAAATAACTCCCGTGTAGTCAGGAAAATCACTCTGGGAGAGAGCAGTAGATAATGGGTTTTTTTTCAAAAAAGAAAAATAGAAGGAACAAAGACTTCATCACTTGTGAATATTTTTCTTTGGGATATGGAGTGTGTCCTAGTGTTAAATAAAAAACCCCTTGATTTTCTGCTGTTGTCTGACACTTTCACACTGCCACTGGTCTGTGACTTTCACAGACCAAATCTTGGCTTTTTCTTAAATTGTTTTCAACAGCATTAACGTGCAAAACAGCACCACACTCAGCCAGGTGGTTGGAAAGCAGGGAAGTATAATACAGATTCCTTGCCTATGTTTTCTCCTTGCATATGGATTTCAGCAGGATAGAGACTCCAGGGATTTTTGCAAAATTATTACTGAAGCAAAAGCAGAAACAAGGATGTGGGTTATTCAGTTATTTGGAATTAAAAAGGAATGATTTGTTTTATAGTGGGAGGTGGGGCTGCTTTTTGATCAATACAAGACCAACCCAGCCTTGCAGAGAGCGTGTTCTCCCCCAGATCAACAGATCATCCACTCCTGGCAGCTTGCAGGTGGGGGTGACATCCTTACCTTGTCTTCAGCCCATAGGTGATGTTTTATCCCATTTGGAGCTCAGCTTTGCAAGGCATAGAGCACTCTGGCTGAGATCCAATAAAGCACTTAGGCACGAGCTTATCATCAACAGGATTACCCAGGTGTTTGAGTTAAGCACGTGCTTAGCTGCCGTGTTAAGCTCTCTGTAAGGGACACAGTGTTCGGCGCACATGGGATGGAGTTCATGCTGTATGTCTTGCCTGGGGTGAGTGTGCACGAGGGTGCTTGAGATGGCCCCTCCAGAGCTGTGTACAAAAAGGACATTTCTGCAAGTGTTACCAGTCTGAATTCTTCCGTTGTTTGCATCTGGGTCTTGTGGTGAGGCTGTGCCAGGGTCAGACACTGCTGCAGCAATAGGAGTCCTGTGGCAACGCAGGCGGATGCTGCTTTATGAGCAGAGCATTGCCCTCAGAGTGGATGTCAGCACCATATTCCAACCAGCTCCCTGGGCTTATCACCAGCTTTCTCCCTGCCTGGAGAACACAGAGTTCATAATTGCAAATGAGCAAATATTAGGTCCTCGAATAGCAAGATATGAGCAGGTGGACTTGTCATTCCGTTCGAATTAAATGTATTGACAGCAAAGGGAGCTGTTGGTCCTTTGGGTTGTTCGTGTGCATGGAAGAGGGTGAGGAAAAGGGGGGGATCATTCAGTGTTTGGTCTGTGTTGTCTTTCTTTGCTATTCCCTACTTCCACTCTTCAATTCCTCTAATTCTTTGATTAATATGATTAAGCAGAGTCTTGTATGAGGTTGGTGGGATATGACGCTTTGTTCTTTTGGACAAAGACCACAACCTTCCCTTGGTCAGGCAAAGCTGTCGCTCGCTGGAAGGGGAGCACAAACAAGATCCACAAAGCACCCTCCTCAGCTGGCCAGGGGAGCTGCTGTAAGAAAACCCTCAGATCGATATCACACATGGGAGCTGAGAGGCTGCAGTGGGTGCTGGAAGGGAGGTGCCACTCACCCCTGTCCTGAGCCAGCTCTGGCACTGGGGCTGTGCTCAGGGGCTGGTGAGTCTCTGAGACAGCCCAAGGTCAACGTGGCAACAGCATCAGGAAGAGGTTTTTAACTAGTGCAGGAGGCTGAGCAGCTGTTGGCGTGGCACAGCTGTAAAATCTCACAAAAGCTTTTGTCTCAATAAAAACTGGAATGGTTTGTGTAGAACTATTTCTCCACCCACAGTGGATGCTCCACCGTGTCCTTGACCTTGAGGGCAGGAAATCGCACATTTCATGGCATGGTCTAAAGCCACAGAAACCTCTCTGTAGGTCTGTGTGTGTATTGCCCACAAAGCCACTGAGGTTTGCATTTAATCAGGAGGAGCATTAACTCCTGAGGGAAGCAGAGTGAAACCATAAGGGTCAAGTGGACTTAGAAGTAGGAAGGGGAGAAGGAAGTTTTGCTACCTTCTTCAGAGCAGAACCGAGAGGATGTTTCAGGAATTTGTATTTCTCTTCAGAACAAAGAGATTTTTATTTATTTAAACACCACCAAGGTAAGGTTTAAGTTCAGTAACATTTTGTCCAAGCAGGTAAGAGCATTAAATTCATAGACACAAAAGCTGCCATTGGAGTAGATTTGAGATTATCAGATTACAAAGAAAAATAAATGAGATATTCCAGATGTCCCTTTAAAAGACAAAACTGGTAAATTGAATTTAGCCACTAAGAAAGACAACATCAGAAAGAAAAATAAAAAATATTAAACTGAAGAGAATAATAATTGCATCTAATAGAACTGACAAATAATCATATTTCTTCCCATTAAATAAATACGTTATAAAAAATTTATTATGAAATGCCACATTATGCAAGCCAGGATTCAAAGATGAGTTCTTTGCATTAAGTACAGTAGATGCCATTAAGGAAAACAGTCAATATGTCACTAAGCCACGGCCTGTAAAATTAAATTGATTTGGTAAATGTAAGTAAGATAGATCTGTTTGCTTTCATCATCAATTTTGAGTGGGTGAACAGGTGATGTCACCAACCTGGGAGCGATAAAGATGCAGGACCATCTGGAAAGCTTTGTGATGGATGGGCAACTGCTTTTGGATAGTGACAGTGCTGTGGTACTTTGTCACTTGGGATGCAGTACTTAATAACTTTTCAATACCATCATAATAAATTTCACTGCCTTATTAATATAGAAATGGTGAGTTATTACTGTGATGGCTATTGTAAATAAAAAGAGATGCAGCTGTCAGAAGCTGATTGTTTGGGCATGTTTCTTTAAGCAACACAGTTGACTTGGGATAATCAGCGTATGTCTATATCAGCAGAGTTTATTGCTCTTGTCAAAAGAAAAAGCGGCATTATTCAAAAATTATATGAAGTCCATAATAAACAAGTTTAATATATTATCAGACTTTTCCTATAAGTTTCCTAACACTGAACAGTAAATCACTTTTAATAATGCCTTTCTGTGTACAATAATATCCTTATGCTGTAATAATGTCCTTTCCTAACTATTCACCAAGCAGAACTTCTGAAAAAACATAAAGGCATCTCTCACTCATCAGAACACTTACAAAATTAAATCTCCCTATTTCATTAAAAGGCTTCTTCTGATATAAAGCCGATGGGCTCTAGCTGTGTCTTTCTTTTTTCTGTTTTAATTGAACAGATGTAGTTAAAAGTAATCTACGACAAAGAAATACAGACAAAATTATAACCATGTGTCCCTAAACACTGGCAGGAAAGAGCATCTGTGGGTGTTTTACGAAAGCCCAGCACAGCTCCGTGACATTGCTGCTAATGTCATCGGGCTGAGGACCGGAGAGAAACAAAATGCATAGATAGCTGTTAGCAGAAGATGAATTACCAGATCAATCATTTAGCACCATTCAGAGTATTACACCATTGTTCCCCGGGAAGATAATTAAATCAATGATGTCTTTCTTATTTGTGTAAAGAGCCACGAACTTGTAAAGAATATCCAAACCTCCTCAAACATATTATTGCCGGATTTTTTTTTTTTTTTTGTTTAAACCCGACTGACTTTGCCTTTCAGGCTCTAGCTTTGTCCCTCTTTTCAATTAAATGTCTCTCCACCATTTCTATGACTGCTGAAAAGAGAGCCAGCAGTCTATTAACAGGCAATAAAGTTCAGGAAGCCTAAGACTAGTTTCTTGGGTCAGAGGTGAAAATTGCATACTAAATGAAACAAAGGTGTGTCTTGATGGCTCAACAAGCAGTGGAGAGACGAGCATACATGTGGGCAGGAGGAGATGGTCGTCATTAAACAGAAGCAAATGAACACAGGAGTTGGGGTATGGCAAGATGCTTATTAACCCAGCTGAACACATGCACTTCAGAGGACACAGCATTGAGGTTTGATGTTTAACAGTAGCATTGCAATCTGGGCATTTGGTCTAATAAAGACATCACAAAACTTGAAAAAACGAAATGAAAAGCCCATGTTTTGTTTGCTAGAGCCCGCAGATCAGGATACGTTCGTCAGATAGATACAAAAGTATACTTATTTGGAAGTAGGAAAAGAAAACGGTAATTGGCTAACAGGGTATTTCTACCCCAGAGAGTATTAATATGGAGTTTTATTGTTGTGACAGCCCTCATGTTCCCTGGCTGAATGGTAGGTGGCACACGCAGGAGTGAGGACAGAGGTTGTCATAATCCTGCCTGACTTTATGTGATCGCGCTAACTTTGGTGCATACAATACTCGTTAATTTGGGAAAGAAATACAAATGTTAAGTGGCCCTTCCTTTTAAAGCACAGACCTCGTGTTTAGTGTGGAAAGATGTAAAAGAGCCCACAAAAAGCATAACATTTCATCAGGTGAAGCCTACAGCGTAAGGGGGCTCTGGTGTATAGTGGGTTTCCCAAAGTGTTGTTCTTAGTCTTAACTTGATGAAGTGTATTGGCAACTTGCACAGAGTGGGCTGGGCTGGGCTGGAGACCCGGCGTGGAGCTGCTCAGGATTTCCAGAAGGAACTTTCTTATCTTCTTGAAATGGCCTCATGTGGCCAAATGGGCTTTCCAAAAGTGCAGCTATTTGCTATGCAGGTGTTTTACTAAAAAATAAATCTGAATGTTAATGTTTTCTAAGAGGTTTGTGGTCGCAGTGTTTCAAAATCGTGGTAGGAATGTTGATTTTGTGCAAAAAAAGGAAAGCTCTCCTGGAGGGGAAAATGGAAGTTTGGGGATGGGAAAGCTTCAGCATTACTGCATTTACAGAAAACATTCTATAAAGGTAAATTATAAGCATAGATCTAGTGATAACCTTCAAATAAGGCAAAATTTGAACACAGAAAAGGTGATTTTTCTTTTCAGTCTGAACTTGGCACCTACCTGTTTGGAATACCTACATGTGTAGGCAGCCAAATGAGCAGTTAACAAGGAGGAGAGAAAACAATTTTTGTGTCTTCCTTTAATGCTAAACCCAGAACTGACCCTACTGAACCCTCTGTGCCTGCAGAGCAAAATGGTGTTGATGGCCGGGGTGAGCAGCGAGATGCTCAGTGCCTTGCCTTTGAAACACACCTCCTCTCTTCACAGAGAACAGTATTTTATCATTTTCCCCCAGTTCAGACTATGTCAAGAGGCCTTTCTTATTATTTGTTTGTAGACCTGTGGTCTCAAATTGCGTTTTCATCCACCTGCTGACCCTGGGCTGTGCACTTCTCTTTACTTCCTTCATCGCTGTTCTCCTCCTCTCATAACTGGTGCTGCTGTTCTCCACGTTGTCCCAAAACCTTGGAGTCAGCTGGAATCCTTGTTCAGCCTTGTGAAAAACTTCCTTCTTCTCGGCTTCTTCCAATGCTTTGTGAGTCCCATCTCTCTCTGCCCTTTATATCTGGCCCACATCTTCCTCAATTTATTTTTCAGCAGGGCAGTGCCATGATTGCCTCCAGCACTGGCTGTGCACATGGTTTGCTGACCAGGCTCTGTTTGCCTTTTAGTGCCTGCATCTTCTTTAGTTTTCTACTGCATCTTTTCATTTCTCAGCTCTCCTCACATCAAAATTTCGGTGTCCCTCAGTTCTTTTAGTATTGGGACTTCCCCACTGCTGTGGACACAGTCTGCTCATTCCTTCCCACAAACTCTTCCCTCTGCTTGAAATATCACCAGTTCCTCTCTTGGCAAAGCAGCTCAATCCCTACCAGTACGGACCCTCAGTATACCCTTTCAAAAGCTGATTTTCTCAAGTCATCTCACCAATTTGATGGCTGGCATTGTTGCAAAAAAGGCAACATCTCAACTTCCTTCATTAAAGCCTTTTTCCTTCACACTAATGCAAACAGAGATGAATAAAACATGTTTTGGGCAGATTTCACAATAGTTTAAATAATTATTTGAAGATTATGACTTTAACAGAAGTTTCTGTGTGTAAAGAAACCCTTGAGGTAGGTATTTAGCTCAGGGAGAGTGACTTGTTTGGCATTTGCATTCAAATACTTTTGTGCTTCTGGAGCACTTTTAAGACTGGACTATCTGATCCCACCAGCCATGACAACAATGCAGAATTAGAAAATGAAAATTCTGGTTTCAGCCCCAGCATTCCTGAATAAAATTTAGCTGATTGCAACAGTATCATTTTGGGTGTGATTTTTAGTGGGTTTGAGCTTGAATGGGTTTAGAATAGGTGCTTGAGCAGCTTTTGTCCCCATGCTAATGCCCCAGCAGCAGTGGGAGTCAGGAGGAGTGAAGTGATGACCTGAAATAGCAGACGGCTCCAAACAGAGCTGGATTAATGTGAAATGGGGCCCTGGTCCCGTCCAGCCAGGAAAGCTTCAGCCAGCCTGGAGGCGCCCGTGCCCTATCCCATCCAGCATCCCCACCATCAAACCCAATGTCACCGAGCCCCTGGTCCTTCTGCAGCACAGAAATCCCCCAAAGTGGTCTCCAGCAGCCCCGACAGCTCCATGAGTCCTGTGCCATGCTGAACACAAAGCAGCAGAGGGATTAAAACCTAATTTGCCTGTATTCTGGTGGGCTTTGTAGAATTTTTTATACGTAATTTATACATTTGATGTGTTTGGAAAGGCTCGGTAGTACTGTTCCTCCTCCTGTGATATTGCCAGGCTCGCTCTGTAACGCTGAAGAAGAAAAAAAACCCCAGCCTTAGTGTTGGGAATTATAAATAATTTGATGCAACAGGTTTAAGTTACCATTTTTGTGGTGAAAAGAAAAGCTTAGCATGATCCAGATTTTCCTTGGTTTCCTCTCATTCTGCTGAGAAGCAGAGGTATTCACATTTCTTTGTCTAACAGTTTTATAATGTCTTAAGAGATTAACAGTGAGCATGAATGAGGGGCTGAGGATTAGACGACAAAAAGCCCGAGCCGTCCACTACCTTGTTTGCACATTTTACATTTTTCAGCATTGCCGAGCCAGTATAGAAACTAAGGAAAGATAATAAGGACCAGAGTCCCAAAAGTGTTTAGTGATTCAAAAAAATTCAGATGCCATGTCAGAACTGACAGAATGATGGAGCATTATGTGGCAGGACCCACTTTTTTGTCTTAGGGTAAGCTCTCGCCCTGAGTGAATGCAGATGTTATCGCAGGATCCCAGACAGACAGTCAGTGAAATGTGACAAGCTGTCAGCAAAGTTACACTACGTTGAGTTTGCTAAAATATCCCAAAGCTTTATACGTGGCCCTTTAAAATTATTATTATTTTAAATGTATATATATATGTGTGTGTGTGCGTGTGTGTACATAAATATAAAACTCTTAGTTCGATCAGTTGGGAGGTTAAAAACAAAAAAAGGATGAAAAAAGAAATGGTTACAGTAACCTTTCCAGTCGGGAATCCTTTGAATGGTTCAGACGTGGCTGTAAAAGTTTTTTAAGAGTAGGGGGAAAATGATTATCTGAAATATTTGGAAGGTTACATTGGCATCAGTGAGATTTGTGAAGGCAAGGCGCAGGGTAAGGCTGTTAACCACATGTCATACTGTGTCAGTCATTCCCCGAATGATTTGGGTATTTACCCCTGTGAAATGCTTAGTCAAAGCAGTAATAGCAGCCAGCAGAAGTAAACCTCACCCGTGCTCAGCTTGGTTTTCTCTTTAGCAGGGTATCAGCTTCAAAACAGGGGAGTTATAAGCAATTCTAATTCCTTTACTGTTTTTTTTTTTTTTTTTTAACCTCAAAATTAGATGCAAACGAGCTGGTAAAATTGCAAACTGAATAGTAAAAAGGACGTCAAGTGAACTGATTAAAACATGCTCAGAAAATAAAAATACATGTCAGGGCAAATCAATGCAAATGATCTGAATTCAGACTCTCTGAAGTCATAATGAGGCTCAGAAAATTACTTTTGTTTTGAATTTTGGGTCTGCAAGAGATATTTGATTTATAAATATTGTAACAAGATATAAGCTTTTAAAATTTTGTGTAGAAAAAGAAGGGCTCCGTTCTCTGTAATCCAAAATATTTAACTTTCAAGGAATGTGCAGGGAAGTGATGTTATTTATACACCAATGCACTTCTAGGACTGTGCTCGCTGTTTTCTTCTTTTAGTACTTCATTAGAAGTACTATATATTAGAAAATTAGAAGTATTATATATTAGAAAATATAAATATAATCTGGGAAAGTCAAATATTTTTACACATGCAGTTGATTTTCACTTTTGAATTAGGACTGACTCAGATTCAAGCTTTTACATAATTAGAGGACAGGGAGCCTAAAATACTGATGTTTTCAATTTATTTCACAGCTTTATTTTAAAGGTATATTTCCTTATACAGGCGAGTAGATTTTGATTTGAAAATGCTAAAGTAAATTGCATATCTCTTTTGTAAGTAATTATATATATCACTCAGAGAAACCCCTTAATAGCCTGTATTCTTGTCTTATTACTGTTAGCTTAAGCCTAAATTTAATGAGAAGGCTGTTTATAGTGGCACAAACGAATATATTTTCTAGAATAGGAGTTGCAGTACGTTTGTTCTCCTGGAAGCAGAGCAGAATAATGCGTGTGATTTATAATCAATTTAGGCCTGCTTTGGAATAAGATGATCTTGCATTATTTGTTTCCATACACCGAAAATATTAATTTACTTCTAGAGGCAGGGGAGAAAGGGAAACGTAGGCAGCCACAATTTAGTGCAATTTGTGTTACAACAAAATGTATTACCAGCCAACACAACAACCTTCCGGACTGGGAAAAATGGGATGCAGAGACACTTAGGAGACAACATCTCACGTAACGTTTTTGCCAAAAAAAACCCCAACAAACCCTCGAAGCAAACAATCCAGCTAAATTATGCATATGGAGGAAATGATTGAGAATATGTTTAGCTGGTAATCGCACTCATGCTGAAGTTTTAAATTTCATCTGTCTGCTCAGATCTATTGTGATCCATTAAGTGGCTTCCTTTTTTTCCGACAAATTGAATGCTGCAACTGCAAGGAGCTCTTTTGTTCTTTTAATTCAGTCAGCATGGAAATGATTTTCTCATTTCAGGCCCTTTTCTGTCCTCTCTTCATTGTGTCAATAAAATAGAGTTGTGCAGAGCTGCTCTAATCAGCTTAGAGTGCTAATTCATTGCACTGGGATGCTATCTGGGTCCGGCTACAGGTGGGCACTATAAGGGGTCAGTCTCCAGGGGAGTCTAATTGTGTCTCTCTTGGGTCTTGTTTGCAGAATAACTCAAATCTCAAACCCTGGCTTAAGAAAGGAAGGGAAAATGCACAAACAGTGGCGTGCAGGGGCGCAAACTCTCTCTAGATGCACCGCTCGGGCTCAAAAGTTGTTTCTGTTTTGACACTGGGGAAGGGAATGCTTTAGTTCAGAGGCAAAAGATTGATAAAAAACTTCGTAGATCAAATTCAAAATCTGTGAAGGATTTGTGTGCTCATTCTGAGATATAGGTGTGCAAGGGGGAAAGGAATGCCTAGGTGCTGGTGAGGGGTTTTGGGGGAGTCTCACCTCTAAATTTTTGAGGCTTTCAAAAGGCTAACTAAAACCAAGAAAATACTGAAATAACAAATCCCCTCTGCGTGTGCCAGTGGTGGTTTTGAGCAAGCTTTTTGCCAGGCACAAGGTCGTGTTGAGTGCGAGGGAGTCTGCCCAGCCCTGAGGAGCCCAGGGAATCCTCAGGCAAGCAAGGCAGGGACCCTGGGTGCCCCAGTCCTGCTCCAGTGCCTGATCCCCATGGCAGCCCCATGGTCCCAGTGTGGAGGGGCTGTGCTAACAGCAGGAGGTGATGCTTTCTGCTGGAGACTTCGGGTCTTATGCTGGGTTATGTCAGAGAACGGAGAATGACCGAGAGAGGATCAGTGTAAGGAGAATGGAAACCTCACGTTTGTCTTGTGCCCCAGTATCACGCAGTTTGGCCTCGGAACTGTCCCTGACACGAGACAAGCAGGCTGCAGGCTTTGCTGGTTTGGTTTTGTTTTTTTTAATAGATGTGTTTGTGTTTACTGCCAACCACAATAAAACCTGAGAAAAGAGACACTGACGGGGAGAAGGGGAGGGAATTCCCAGTGAATCCCCTGTTTCTTGGCCACCTTGTCCCAGGGTGGGGGTGTGGGCGCACTGTGGGTGTGTCCTTGTCTCTGCCAGTTCTGCACGCCTAGGGCAGCCCTGGCACCTCTTTCATCAAGCACTGAGCAGAAACTGCCCGAATTTCCCAGACAGACATGCTAGAGGCTGCCAAATATCTTCCTGAAGCAAGGCCAGCAACCCCAGCACAACTCTGCTCCCAGCACTTGCTATGCAAGCCAACAGAGATGTACATAGATGAGTTATAGGTCTCCTACCAAAAATTTCTCAGCGTCTTAAGGATGGCAGAGCAACCCTGGCACATCCCCTGGCTGGGGAGGAAGGGCATGGCTCATGGCAGAGCAGCCAGTGACTCTGTGGAAAGAAAAATGCAGTAAAAGTGCTAAAGAAAACTGAACAAATCATAAATTTCCTTAGTAGTGTAGCAAGAGGTGAAAGGCTGTTTATTTGGACAGCATTTTGCTTTTAAATTAGCATGAAGATTTTCCCACAGAATGCATTTTCCTTGCCCATAATTGCTCATCCAAAAAAAATGGGCACTTTTTGGTATTACTTAAAAAATCTCAGTTCTGAAAAAAAATATTGGGTTCCTCCCAGACCCTTTTTCGCATCTGTGTGATTCAGGTTCTCAGTGGCTTGTGTGTAGGAAAAGTGGACGGGCTGTGGCACATGGCCCTGGGGCAGGGGCAGGTCCTCTCCTGGAGCACAGTGGGTTTGGGGAACGGGGATGTGACAAAATCTCCCGAAAGCTGGTGAGAGGTGGTGCCTTTCCTGCAAAGAAGCCAGTGCTGGCTCAGAAATGCAGAATGAGCTCTGCAGGGCATCAAAGCTTCATCCTTGGCTACTTCCATGACTGCAGTCCTCCTTCACTCCAAACTCAGCCTGACTGAGTTTGGGCAGGACTTTTCCCCACCGGTGGATTTCCTACAGGAGCTGTTGCTCTATTGTGGTTTTGTGGCAGAGCCGCCACCACAAAAATTAATTAACATACCTGAAGACACCCCTGAGCAGGAAATCATAGTGCTGCTCTGTGATTCAGGGGTGAATAGGATCTCTCTATTATCAAAAACTCCATCAGGGAAGAGGAAATTAAGTTCCTAATTAGACAGTGTCCAAAAGAAGAAGTGAGGCATTGAAGAGATGAAGAAAATTGAGAGGTAGCTGATGTCCGTATCAGGCTAATGATAGAAGAGGAAATAGTAGAGCTTGAAAGGTCGCTGACCTTATTAGGCTTGGAGAAAAGTAGTAGATCTTCAAAAGCTTTCACCTATGATAGGTTGACAATGTGTGAAGTTCTCAAGATGGTCAGAGAGGAAAGACAGCCCAGAAAGAGCATGGGAACAAATTAGGTAGATTACAGTGAACTGCAGAGATACAGCATGAAAAGCATATTTGGAAAAGAGAGGAATTCAAAGGGGAAACAGCCAGAAATGTTTCATTTCTTGGTGGGATCTATTTTCACTACGAATACAGGATTTTCTTTCCCACTTAGTAGTTTTATTTTTTTTACCATCAATTAAACTCGGTAATGATCCCTCACTGGGTTTAACATTTCCCTAATGAAGTATTTGCTTTCTGCTAAACTGAAATATTCCAGTGGTAGCCAACTCAGAATATTAACTTCAGTGAGATGAAGATAGCGTTGCTAATAATAACTTCAGCCTTAGTTTTTTGAATATAAGAACACTTATAGAAAGCATTGCAGATCCCTTAGTGGCAAGAGACTTTTACCTTGGAATACCAAACCTGGCCAGCTGCAAGAATTTTAAAGGCTGTTACAGGCTATTTTCTCAGTAGGTAAAAACTCCCTGGCTCTTTAAATGAGATATTACAAGAAACAAGTCTATAGCAAGTCAAATGAAATGCCCCTAAAGCCTGCCTCCTCCCAGCCTCTCTTCCTGCAGCAGTTTTGTGCTGTCCGTAGGTGATTTCTCGGAGCCAGCAAGGCCTGATTAAAATCCTCCCTGCTGGTTCATGTACAAACATGGCTTTGAGTTTAGAGGTAAAGTTGCTTCTCTGTCTTTCTGGTAAATGCTCAGGTTTTCTTGTTGCGACTGTTGGTAGGAAAGGGGGAGAAGGAATGCAAAGAAGAGGAAATTAAAAATACAGCACTGCACATTTTTCATGCAACAGGACCAGTCCGTTTACAATGTAACATAACAGCAGTTTTTCAATCAAAATAAATGAGGACAAATTCTCTGCTGGTAAAAGCTGATGTAGCGCCATGACTTTCCTTTAATGTAAGCAGAGCATGATCCACTCCAGCATAATAAACCCAATGTAAAGACAGACCATGAAAAAACCTAAATTTTTTCTTTTGCTGGGAGCAAATTTAATGGCTTTTTTTTTTTTTTTTTTTAATGCCATGTGAATAACAGGGCTGTTTTTAAGTAAACCCTGTTGTATTGTGAAATTAAAAACCCCCTTGCAGACGAATGCTACCATGTGGCATTTGACAGCTAAGGCAAGCATGCTTCCTGAATTTACAGCTCTTATCATCAGAAGGAAAAACTGACTTGAGTGCACTTCCTATCTTCTTCTGGAGTTTGTGGTCCCTTCCTGAAGCAGAACCACCTTGTAGGACTCCAGCCTGGAGGCCAGAAGTGCAGCTGGACCCCTGGCCGGGAGAGCAGCACGTACCTGCTTCCCTCGGAGGGCTCCGCGGAATGGATTCCCGGGTGCTCGAGATCCCGGAGATGGGGAAGGGCTGCCATCCCTGATTAGATGTGGTTTGTAACAGTATCATCCTGTTTTCACTCACCAGGGTAGAACATTTCTACCGGGCTAACAAGGCATAGGGTAATGAGAAACACGCCAAGTTTAAGGGAAAGAGGAGTCAAACCTTCATACAGGAAACGAATGTGATCAATTACCCCAAGTGCAGAGCTCACAGATACCTTATCTTAAGGCTCCTTAAAATAAGAACTTGATTGTTTCCAAATGCCTCTAAGAAGTTAGTGATAGAAACACATTAATGCGAGAGGCACGGGAAATTTTATTACCTCCAAAAATTGTCATTATTACTTGCTTCTAAAGATATGGAGGAATCAACACAACTGTCTAACACATGATCATGGCAATAAATCTATGACTCTCTGTGCATGTGCAGGCTGTGTGTGTAGAAGCAGAGTTTCAGCATTATATTACTGCAGTCATTAAGCAATATTTCAAAAAGCTACCAGTATTTATCACAATATAAAAATCATCTTTTGTAGTTTCTTGGTTTGGTTTGGTTTGGTTTGGTTTGGTTTGGTTTGGTTTTGTTGGCCCTGGATTGTTTCTTTTCTTTAGATATATTAAGGAAGTTTTGCTGGTTGACTGTTCTCTTTGTAGGTGCTACACCACCTGTAGAAAGCTACTGAACTTAGGCTGACACTGGGGATCATTAGCTGAAATTTCTGACAAACAGGGTGTTTCCTGAAGGTGCATTGGGAGCAGGGAGAAATGTGCAATGGCCAGCTCATACTGAGGTATGGCTTTGACCTGAAGATACGTGGCTCTCTCCAAGGTTTATTGGGCAAATCTGGAATGCTTAGGACAGGAATATATTGTTTTTCATGGAATTGCTACTGTTGGTAGGGACATCACCCATGAATGAATTAGCAGGAGGAGGGAAGTCACTGTAGACAATCTGACGTACTCTTCCCATGCTTGCAATTCCCTTTGGCATCAGCAGGAGCTGTGTGCAAGGTCTGATGAAGTATATGATCTAAAAGTCTCAATTCTATTACAGCAACTCTCTGAGATGAATGTGATACCTTGTGTGGGTGCATTTACACAGGCTGAGACCACGACTCCAGAGCAAGGCAATTTTGCCACTGGTTTTAACAGGAGTGACGCCAGCCTCTGGTATTTCTACCCACAATGCTGCTCCTTAGGAAAGCAGTTTAAAAGCTGGGCTCTCAGGACTGATACACCAGTAGAAAAAATCAAAATACAGAGTTGGTGGGTTTTGTCAGTAAGGAGTCCAGATCGGATTTTGAAGGTGTCTGTTCACTTATAAATCCACGCCTGATCCACCTTTGTACTGAAATGAGGGCTGGAACATTTAAATTTTGCTGGGCGTCTCTTGACGTAGGCGTTGCTGTGTGAAGGGGGTCATTGCACCATTCAGCAGGGGCTTGTTTCCTTTAAAATGTGTTTGCCTCTCTCCTGGCATCATCTTCAGCACGCTATTCTGTTTGGCATTGTTGTTTCATGTTTGACATGAAAAAATAAGTTGTTTTAAGGTTCATGCACATTTACTAATTCCAAAAGAATGAAATGTTTATCACAAGTAGTCATTTAGGTGCAGCTAAACCCTTCAGACATGCTTGTTATAGTGATGCATGAGGTGGGCATTTCTGGGGACAACACTAAAATGTTTAAATGAAAAGTTTCAGGCATTCACCTGGAATTATATTCAATACCAACCTGTTATGGTTTATTAAAGTTCTGGACTTTAGCCTGGAGACATTTGCCAGTACAAAAGTAATGGCTGCTTTAACATCCATGTACAAAAGTGGAATTTAAGAGATTAACTTGCATTTGACCTACTTCAGCTCTCCTGGTAATGAGGGGTGCAGAGGCACAGAATTAATTTCTCTCAATTTGTGGCTCTCAGGGGTGCTGCTAAGTTTGAGAGTGCTTGAATTTTAAGAGTCTCCTGGTGTGTTGAGAAGGTTTTGTTACTGCACAGAGTTCTGTTAGCAGCAGGGACTGAAGTGCCAGTTTTATCTATTTGATTAATAGCCTGATTGAGTTCTAGTGTATCTTTGAAAGAAAAAAACATATTTTCTCTCCCACTCGAAGGGCATTTTTTCCCCCACACCCTGATTCTCTTTCACCTCCCAGTAACAGCTCGAAACAGCCAATGGACTGAGAAATGTCTGCTGGGCCTAACTTTGTCTGCAGCTCTCACAACCAGACTTGTCTCACCTTTCCAACAATCTGGGCTTCAGTCAAGATCTGTTGAACCTTTGTTGTGTGTGATATTAATAGGCTGCTCCTAGCAGGACGTACAACTCTGGGTGATATTATCAGGACTGATGTGATTTTAAAAGCCAGCAAATGACTGTGCAATTATTACTCCAGTGCCGTGTCTTTACCGCAGCATTAATGCACCTGAAGAGATTTTTGGCAAAGCACTTTATACTCTCCTGAAATTGGCTATAACTACTGAATGTACAATGTGTCCTTTTCTCCCCGAGTTTGAAAGGTCTGGTTTAGTTCCTTATCAGTATACTTCATCCCTCCTCTTCCTCTTCAAATAAGTTCTGTTCAGTGGAAGCTTTCTTTGTGCAGGATCTGCTCTGACAGGGTGTGATTTATTCCCAGCTCACTGCAGTTTATCAAGGAAATAAACAGAGGAAGCAATAAGGTGGGTAGGGACCAACCTGTATCAAATATACATATGGTCTAGGATGATAACGATAAAAGATTTCTAAAGTTTTAAAAACAATTTTTTATTGATTTATCACATGGGTATATTGGTATTGAGTGTTTATCTTTCCCAGAAATTTTTAAATAAAAGCTACTTTTGCTTCTCTGAGATCTCCAGTAGAATTATAGCACAGGGGAGTCTGGAGAGAGCAACTATTTATGTGAAAATTCACCAATAAGCACAATATTAGGCATCTTCCACTTAACAGCAAAAATCCATATTAACTGTGGTGAAATAAAACATAGGTGTTTGTGTCTCATAACAGATATAAGGGAACCAACAGATGTGCCAGAGCCCATATCACCATGTGCAATGCCCTTCTCCCGGAATGCAGTTGTATTGTGTAACGTGACCCTATCAATTTAATAGAGACTAATTGTCCTCAGCTCCTTTTGTGGAAATTCACAAAGCCTTTGCCAGGTTTCGGTGTCAGATCCTCCTCCCCAAAACCTGTGAAACACAGCTTCCCTTTGGGGCTGCGATCTGCCAACAAACTGGTTCTAGTGGCTTCTTTTAGCAAGCCTGGACTGACCAGTGCTTCTCCCTTAAGGAAATGGCTGAGATTTTTATTTCCAGGCTTAGAAATTCAAGATTGCTGAATTCAGGAGGTTTTATACACGCAGAGCTCTTTTGCGGGGATTCCTGTACAGGGGGCACACAGACATACCTCGATACAGTTGCTTTTGATGTGTGTTTTCAGAAAGTCATGAAGGATTTTCTTGGTTTTGCAAGAGGCAAAAAAAAATATGATCATTTTGAAGCTTCACTTTTAAAACATAAACCAGTATTTTTATGATGAGTTTTTAAAACAAGTATCAAGACCGCCTGTTTCAACTCTGCAGAAGCATGTCTTGCTATAATGTGCTTTCTTGATTTTGTGGAATTTTTTTTCTAAGGTTGTGTATTAAGGTTTTGTAAAAAAAAAACAAACCAAAAACCTGGAAATTTTTTGATTTTAAATGTTTCTTACTCTTCTTTCATCCGGTGGAAATCTTTAGTCATTGCCATACACGCTTCAGTGAAAAGCAACAGCTCCAGTGCCCGACCCACTGTACAGAGTTAATGTCCTGCAATTTTTCCCTGCTCTTGAGAGTCGGAGGGAGTTTCCAGCTCCACTTTTCCTAGCAGCTGCCAACGTTGTCAGCACTGATCTGTCAAAAAGGATTTTTCCTGGCAAAACTTTGAAGCTCCTTTCTGACATCCCCAACAAACTAATTGTTGTCTCCTGCCTCTGAGAGCCCTCTGAAGTCCCAACGAGTTAGTGTCTTCTCAAGAGATGAGAAAGGGGACTCACAAAATCAATTTATCAGGCTATTACGCATTGTCATCAGCCAAAACAAAAACCTGCTAAAGACAGGAGAAAAAGAAGGAGAAATGGGTCTCTGAGAAAAGGTTACAGAACATCCATCTTCTCTCCTCTTCCGATTGTTTCCTTTCTTTACCCATTTTCATACCCATTTCCCTCCACTAAAAGACACTTTATGACAAGCATTGTAATCTCTTTAGACCAGGGGGGAACCTCTTCTTTAGGACCAAATCTTTGCAAGGCATGAGTGACAGCGGGAAGGGGTCCAATTGCCACCGAAGACACTCAGGCAATAAATCATCCACCCTGGCATCAAGTGGCTGGGCTCGTCCACGCTTCCCGATGGCCACTAGCGCCCGGTGGTGACAAAACAGCCATTGTCAGCGCCCAGCAGCCACGTCCCCTCCTTCTCCCCGCCGAGGTTTTAACTTCACCTAAGGCATAAGAAACAGATTATCGTGTTGGGAAAGAAAAAAGGGGGAAAGTCTGCCACGGGTGGGAGAGGGGACGCGTGGAAACGACGCTATCGCGGAGTACTTCTGTAAGCTCAGGCAATAGTAGAGACTGGAAAAGTGCCTTCAGGGTTTTATTGGTAATTACTAAACTGTCTTTTGAAAGCCTCCAGCCCAGACAGTGATTTTACCGGCGTGTTTTAAAGACTTTCCATTTCCAGGTGACCTCTGGTGCTGTGGTTACTCTTTAACCAAGGCAAGGCAGTGCTCAGAGGTGTGCGCTGTTCTGAGCACAACAGCTCTTCACCAAGCAGAACAATCTTAAGGAGGAAATATTGGATGGAAAAATAAGTGCTTGTCCCCCAGATACAAAGATTGTAGCGTGTTTTGGATTCTTTCAGGCCAAACCCAAAGATTTCTGCATTGTCAAGTTATCATACCGAATACCACCACGAGTTTTTTATCATTCGCAACTAAATTGCCATAAGGGGAGCTAAAAAAATGCACCAGGTTTGTTCCATGAGGGGCTTGTGCACTGCTGTTGCATAAAAGACATTTACAGATAAGTTGTAATCAGCTCAGAGTTACATATTAACTGATGAATTATGGTAAAGAGGGGAATAAAAGACTGTAGTGGGATGAGTCTTTAAATCTGAAGCCCCTCAGAAGGTCACCAAAGGATAAGAGTAGCAGAATATTTATCACTGCTGCATTTTTGTCCTTATTGATTTTCCCCTCAGTGTCATTAGGGTGTTTTCTTTAGAGAAATGAGCTGGACAACACTAACCATTTATTAATTATTGTTGATGCTGGGAAAAATGACCCATTCTCTCAAGAATGCCCCTCAACTTGGTGCACTTGCTAAATGTAATGCGAGAGGGGAACTTGACTCTGGAAATTTAAATAATGAATTAGTTAACGTGCCATTGACCCCCCTAATCTGTTGTGGCAAGTGGAAACCTACGTGCATTTGTTTCTCAGTGTGCTGTTGTTCTGCGTGTCCCAGTTCTCAATTATGAGATCCATTTTGGGGGATGAGAATGCAATAGATATTAAAAAAAATAAATGTCTGGAGCTCCGTATTCAGGCAGGCATGACTTTCATTGTCATAAGAAATATAGAGATTATATCATCCTTCCAAATATCGACTAGCCTGGGGCTGAATAGTTTTTGTTGAGTGAGTGAGTAAAACATCATTAGTTTTTTCATGATCACCATGGGAAAAGCTGACAAGCAGATTTTTCTGTTGGCTGTTATATTTTCGTGACAATTTTGTAAGGCTGTGTTATACAATTCTGCACATAATGAAACTCCTTTGTAGTTTAGTAACAAGGAAAAATATTATTCCTTTTCTTTTTAACTGTAAATTGATTAGGCTGCTCTGAACCTGGCAAAAGTAACCAGCACTCTCTGTTTTAACATTTTGAATTATTTAATGAAAAGCCTTTAAGGTCTTTGGATTCACAGTCAAATTGCTACAGAGAGTAAATGAGATGAAGGTTTTTCTAGGCTCCATGACAGGTCTATCCCATTTCATCATCTTAACTAAAAAATAATCCTATCTAACTTGAAATCCACAGCAGCTGTAAGTAGAAAATAAATCCAAACCGCAGCTCAGACTTGTAACCTAACAGCCATCATAAATAATCAGAATCTATTTGAAGGTGGAAGATGGGACATTAGAAGCTATTTACACTACTAGAGTGATGCCATTGATCAGTAAGAGCAACCCGTAGATAAGACTCATATGATGTCATGGTTATTTATGATGGGAACTGACAGTAAAGCTACTATAGAACTTTCTTCCCGACAGCTTCATTCATTTCTGTTTGTGATGCATTTTGCTGTTAAAGAAGCAATCAATAGCAAAATTGTGGTGATAAAAGTTATTACTGGTTAAATATGTGAAAAATGTGCCTCTGTGTGTATACATATATAATGCCAACTATGAGAACATTGAAAAATTAGGTCAGCAGAATTTCTTTAATATTTTTTAGTACCAATGTACAGTGGAGCCATTTTGTGTTCTTTGATGGTGCACGGCTACCAGAGTCCGATTTATTTTCTAATCTCATCAAACTTATCGTGACCGTGAGAAATGCAGCATTGCAAAGATTTAATATAACGTTACAGGTTCTCTGCAGTTTGCCTTATGGCTCACAGCGTGTTGGTGCAGTTCAAAGAGGAGAAAAAAGCCCTTTCAGACCAGTGTCAGACTTGGGATTCTGCTGTTTGTGTCCAGCATTAACTGTTTGCATCCAGTAATTAAGAGGGTTTTAGCAGCAAGCAAAGACCTGCACCAGATCCAGTGTGCATGCATGAAAATGCCAATTTTATTGCCTGTTTAACCAAAAAAAAGGCAAGAAATGGTTCTTTTCTTCTAAATGCTCTTGGTAGGAGGTGGATAATAAAATAAAGGTGGGATCAAGGCCAAGTTAATTTTCCCTATTGAAGAACAGAGAAAAAAATACATATGGCTTCATAATTACCCTTATTGGGTCTAATTTATAAAATTCTTCACTAAGTTTATTTTCCTCTCTATAGATTAAATCTATCTAAGATTTAATCTTCCACGATATGAATCCCTAACCTCAGAGGAACAGGCTTATCTTTTAAACAATCCAGGCTCTCTTTTGTATAGTTCTTTTATGTATATGGTTGTATGTACCCAGCAGGTCAAAGGCAGTGCTTCCCCAGATCATTGTTGGCCCAGAACAATAAATATTAGACTTAATTTAAATGGGTCAGAGTTCATTCCCATCCACTGCCCATCTATATGGCAAAACCGTCTGGTCAGTCACTTAACTGAGACAGAAATAGTCAGTGTCAACAAACTGCTGAGGAAATAAAGTGTATGTTTGATGGAGCTTCTTCTGAGCCACGACAAACTGACCTCTGATGTTACACACGTGTCTCTCTACAATGTACAGAAAACAGTGGGGTTTTTTGAGCTTCACACTTTGTACCCTGGAATGTGGTTATCCAGTTAAATAATGATGTACCTCTTGGTGGGATTTCTTGTTTTTTTAATGTGATGAAAAAATGTTGCCGTTATCAATATTTCACGCATTTCAGAGGTAACATTACCTCTATGACTTCGTGCTGTTCTCCCCAAATGGTCCCCTGGTTGCACTCAGGAAATGTTATTACAAGACTTTCTGTCGAGTTTTGTGGAAGGATGGGGTCCTGCACCTGGCCGGGAGCAGGGGAGGTTGCACTGGAATTTCAGCTGCTCCCTGGTGGCTGCTGATGGTCACCTGCAGGGGAACAGCAAACTGCTCAAATGAGGGAGGACATCTGGGTGGATCACAGACACTGTGTAGGAAACAGGGCAAGCCTTCATTTCGTGGGAGCTTAAGGCTGGTGCTGTGTTAAAACCATCCCAGGGAAAAGTGATTTGGGATGGCACAAAATGTTTTCCAGTGGCACTTTGCCTAAAGTGTCATGACTGGGCAAGTTGCCTAGAATTTGGAATTCTCTCCTTGGAAAATGAGGGTAGGGTTTTGCTCTCTTATAGCATCTTCCAGCTGATGTTTCCAAGGCACTTTACAGATATTCTGTTTCCCGGCATCAGCGCTGTGCATTGGAGTTTGCTGTATTTAAATGCATAGCAGTGAAAGAAACAGAATGTAGGTAGATTAAAATGACCCGTTTCAAACTTGCTACCTTAGTGTGTTAGGTTTATAAACTGTATTTTTCTGTGTCTGAGCAGGCAGCCCAATTCTCAGCGCTGCTCAGCAGCCTCCATTGACTGCAGAAATTATGGGGTGGATAAGTTTGCCTCTTTTGTTTTCAGTGTTTCAGAATGTGCTCGACTCCAGCTGTGTTAGGTATTTTTTGGGTTATTTATGCCCAACAACAGTCATATGTTAATGGCCCATCTGTGCTTTGAAGCCAACATGTCTCTGAGGTGAACTGGATGAAGAAGGAGGCTGCTTTTGGGATGTTATGATGTTAAATACGTGCTGATTGTGTCAGAAAGAAACACAAAGATACACCTTCATCCAGAGGCTGTTGGCAATTGTGAGGCTGGCAGATGCTCTGCTGTGCAAGGAAATGGCCAAACCTGCAGCACCAGAGGGTCCCAGTCCCAAAGATTTTACTCTTGCATCCAAGCTGTACTGATTATTATTTAATTTATACTAGGATTTTCTCTAGTTACTAACAAGGCAGTCCTGTTGAATACAACCAGTTCAGTAGAAAATTGCTCCAGTCATGTCATTCCAAGTGGATTGGAGTGGAGAGGAATTACCTACCCATTAAAGGAAAAAAAGAAGAAACAAACCCAAAAGCTTTTTTGTATTTGTATCAGAGCTGGATATAGTTTGTGCAACTCATCCTCACTAGCTGAACACTGAAATTCTCCACTGACCTGGATAATCACCTCCTTTGGAAACAAATGAGCTGCTCCTGTGTGATTATAAACACATTTTACAGCAGTTTTAAGATAAAAACGCCCTCTCCCCCATCTCCTTTGCTGGCAATAGCACAAGTCCCTTGAGCTCAAGTTTTCAGAAGTTGCCACCAAGTTCTTCCACGTGATGTTTTTTAGCAGAGCCAAGTATCCGACTCCTGCAGGGACTGTAACCCAGAGCTGCCGGGGTCAGACCACTGGCCAAGCCAGCTCGTGCTGACTGGAGAAACCAACCCCACTAAAGGAGGCTACATCTGAAAATGTGGCTCTTGTACATGTGTTTTTTCATCTGTGATCAAAGAATGTATTGGGTGCTTGGGGTTTTTGCGTGATTGACTGAATTAATAATGTAAAAACTGATTGAAATATAAGTTCTCAGCGAGAACATGCCATGTAAGAAGAGGGTCTATTCCTCCTTTTGAAGACAAATGTGTCAGAGATCCCTTCAGTTTATATGAATGCCTTTTTCATCATTTGGAATGATACAAATTTCTGGTGAAAGTGAGTTTACTACGTTAGGGCTGAGCTTGGAAGCTGCTGCTGGCACAATCATTGCTGAATGAAGGGCAAAACTTGCACAGCAACACCAGACCCTGGATCCAGGATCCTTGGTCCACATGTGAACTGTTGCACTCCATTCATGAAAAACACTGCCTTTAAAGGGCAGGAAAGCTCTGCAATGCTTAATATAAAAAATGTTGCCTTTGTCAGCATTTATTAGTAGACCATGTTGTCTATTTTATTGCAGCATACAGGTTGTGGCCTCTGAGCTCACATCATCTTTATTCTTGGGCAAGACCTCTCTATGTTAAAATCTCTCTAAATTACTTAGCCCCAACCTGAGTAAGGGCTTCCATGGCACCCTCTGTTTCTTTTTTTATTCTGTTTAGTTTGCCCTCAAGTTTTCTTGCTTTCTTAACTACGCACATGTCTTTGAATAGGAGGCACCCTGATATGACACAGATAAGCTGCAAACAAGGATCTCTGCAGCTCGGGGAATTTGACCCAGAAGCCCATTTATTTCTGGATGTCTCTGCTGCTCCTACAGTCAGGAATTTGCCCCTGCAGATTGGTGCTAACAAATGCAGTTGCCCAGGGTGTCCCATTTGCACGCACGTATGCATTTATCCAGACGTTTGAAACACATTTTTCTTATAACAGTGTGTCGATGAATTATGATGGTGTATTTTGACATACTGAGGAAGGGCAATTTTTTCTTATGCGAAACAATTGGGAGAAATGAAAGTGAAAGGTAAATGCTGGGCAAAATATTTGGAGGAACCTGGCTGGGAGCTGGTCCTTGCTCAGAAAGGTGCCCTGGAGGCAGAAGGGGCTGGTGTGCAGAGCACTCCTCCCGGGGGCTGCAGGAATCTCAGCACCAGCCAGCATCCTCCAGAGACCATCAGTGCACCTCCCCTTGTGCAGGAGCTGCTGCACTGCCTGGAGACCTGACTGAGAGCCAGGAAAGTTGATCATTAATATGAAGGGGTTGGTTGGTGCAATGTACCTGTTTGCTGCTTTATCTCTCTGAGCCTTGGCTGCAGGTGGTGGCCAGTCAAGCGAGTGCAGGTTCCCAAATGCTGCATCTGTGTCTGAGCTCAGCAAAATGAGCGCTTTAAGGAACTTGAAGCAATTTTTAATTCCGCTTGTTCCATTCTTGGGACAAGACACTAATTTTGATACCTCGCAGCGTTTTCCTTTCCCACCTGCATTAGACTGCAATAATCTTTTCAAAGTTTGGAGAGTTTTTCGCAAGGCTACACTTCCAACACTAATTTTTTCCCTAATTTTACCTTCCTCAGTTGCCTTAAATTGCAGAAATTTAGAGATTAAGAAGAATGCAAAAATCTTCCTATGGAAGATGCAACCATAAGGAAAAATTTGGGTTACTTTGGAGTCCCACCAACATTTATTGTGTCCTTCTCAGATGCATTTTAAGCCATCTCTACAGTCTGTGTAAATTACACACACAATATGGGTGTGTGAATGCATTAAATATGCTCTCATAGGTTTGCCTGTCATATCATAAAAGCAGCAATAAAATACTGAGAGTATATTATACTTATTAATGTACATTTATAATATACAATCATTAATCACAAAATACTAATAACGGACTTTTTTATCACGTTGAGGAAAAACTTGCCAGCCCTGACTGTTATGGTTGACTTTACAACCACCTGCCTGTCAGCTCTAAACACGGTGCAGGGAATATTTCATGGGGAAAACGCAAGGTCCCTAAAACATCTGGTTGTAAACCTGCAGTAGGGTCTGAAGCAATAATAAAGCTCGTGATGGATGGGTCACGTGAAGCTTCCTTCACCAAAAAAGCTGTTGCATTTCAGGCTTATTCTTCTCTAATAAAAGACTTTAAGGACCTGAACAATAGCTGAAGCTTTCCCCTTATTCACAGGGGTGAATGGCAGCACGGGCAGGGCACAGCTCTGCAATGGGGCACAGGAGATGTCCTGCTTTCCCAGAGCCGTGGGATGAGAGTGTCCCCAGCCCCATGCTCATCCCAGTGCCCTTCTCAGGGCTTCAGGTGAGACTGAGACTTGTGCAGGAGCAGGAATCCCTCCTCCAGCTCCTCCCATACCTGCTGGCCCTTTGCATCTGCTAAAGGCTTCCTCCTGGACGAGGATAGAGACCTGCCCTATGATTTGGTGGTTGCTGCCCCACAGCCCATTTTCCCTCTTTTTCATCCTCAGGGGTGACCACAGTGCTGGAAGGTGGATGAGGATTTTCCCTTGGGTGCCAGCCAGTCCCTGCTGACTCTGCTGGGATCAGTCCCCAGAGCTGTGGGCTGTGAATTTGCCTCTGGGATGGTGTTGTTAAGCTGCTGATGAGCTGCCTTATTAATTCAGATTCCACTTCTCTCCAACTGGCCTTTGATTCACAGGATTTTTATCTGTTTGAGAGTAAGATTCTGTGAAAACACCTCAAGGAACCCACTTTACAGCCAAGTGGAGAGTTTTCCCATAGCCATGTGTTTCCTATGTAAATGTATGTGGTGACCTTGGAGCCATCTAAATCCCTGTGCACATCTCACTTGCTCACTGGTGCTCTTTTTGATGAATCAGAAGTAAAATCAAAAGCCTCTTTGAGGATTACTGAAAAGGAATTCCACATGTGTTAGTGTGTGTGCACAGCCCATTTATTTCAGAGCCCAATCTCACTAAAATCAAATGAGTATAATCTGAACATGCTTTTAAAAGATTAAAACCCCAAAAGATGAAACTGGAAAACCTTTTGAGTTTTTACAAGAGACAAACAATTTATGTGGTCCATCACGTGCATTTTCAGACCAGTGTTTTTAGAGAAGATTTTTAGAAAAGCAAGACAGAACTGCAGTTTCATCATGCACTACAGACCTCAACAAGATACATCAGTCCAAGCAAAATTACCGGGGCAAAACATGTAATTATCCATTATCAGTATGGATCTGTTGAACTGGCCATGCTATATTCTAGAGGTATAATTCTCTTTTTTGATAATGAGTGTTTTTTCTTCTCGCAGCTAGATGTACTGCTCTGATATCATTGAGAATAATTCTACTGCCTGAGTTTGGAACAGGACACCTGTGTTGGTAGAAAATTCCTAATGTGCTTTAACCACTTCTACCTCAGTGTCCAGCAGATTTACAAGGACCGATGGGGTGGTGACAACCCAGTGGTTTGGCAGAGTGGGTGACCCATCTCTCTCAACTTGCAGGGAAATTGCCATTCACAGAAATCTCCATCGTGCTGGGATGATCTCACATGTGTAGCAACACCACAAACACTGTTACTTCCAGAGAATACTTTTTCCCCAAGTATTGAGCAAGATTATGACCCAGAGTGAGTCAGCAGGTAGAAGAGTGATAGGGACGCTCCCAAGGACGCCCTGGAGTCAAGCAAGGGTTAGTGGAACAGACCTACATTGTCGTTCCCATCTGAGCCAAGGGTTTTATCTGTGTACACCACATCTTATTGCTCCCCATTAACAGCATCACCGCTTTGGCTGGAAATCATTCTATCATATCTGCAGATAACGCAAACACTGGCACACCTTTCCCAGGAACATCACCTTCCTGGAGGTGGCTGCATTGTCCTTGCCAGATGAGCAAATTCAGGTGTCTGCTGCAAAGCTGATTGCCTGCATGCAAATAATCCCGACCAAGTTCTGCCCAATCTGCATTTGGAAATCATTATTTTATTATTAACAAACACGAAGGTCAAAAAATTCGTTTAGATAAGTTTGTTCTTCTGGGTTAGTCAATCTTCAAGCCAGGAAACACCATCACTAGTCTAATGGTCTTTTATGATTTCCAGAAAGACCCTCTTATCACAGTTATAGTTTGTGAAAGACAGTGGACTTTCTACCTTCTGATATAAAAAGGATAATGTCTGTTCAGTGCAAGCCTCAGCCTGTTTAAACTAGGTAGAAGCAGCACATCATCTGCCCATCTACTTTTTCCCTATTGTTTGAATTTTGGAAGCATGTATCAAGCTTTTCTCAATGAATATAAGAAAGTTTCTGCACTTTGTGTGACCCTGCTGAACTCTGCAACACTGACTTCTCAACACCCCTGCTGAAAAAAGCCACTAAATCTTACAAACTATCTCTTTGTTGTCTCTTGCTTTTTCCCAGCCCCTCCTTCCAATCTTACCCAGCCAGTTGAGCTGCACTTTTCACCTCCTCTGTTGACATGAAATGAAGTAATCACATTTATTTGAATATTCACTACAGATCTTGTCATCATCTCAGTTTATTAGCCAAGAAGATAGTGTTTCAAGAGCAAGTCTTAAAACTTTACAACATGGATCCACTCAGTCGCTAAAAGCAAAATAAGTGAATTAAAACCTCAATTCATTAAGCAAATAAATGTCATGTAGACACACCACTGAAACCAAGCCATGAAAGCTAATGAGCCTGCGAAACAGAAGGACAGAGTCTGGAAAAGGTCCTGAAGCCATCTCCAAAGAATTCCAGGTAGCTCTGTCAGGATGCTGCCACAGCCAGTCCCCCTGCAGAGCCTGGGTCACTCATCCACCACAGGGAAATGGGGAAATCCACAGGCATGAATGAGAGCACTTCCACCTACAGGCAAAAGAGGTTGGGAAATATATGCTAGCTTTGTATTTAAGTACACACAGATGCAAAAAAATTAAACACAAAGAAATAGCTACAGCTTTTGGGATGCAGTGAGTGCTGTGCAATGGTTGACAGATTTTCTGTTTCCACTGCCATGTTACTGATCTTGGGATGTAAAAATCACTTACTAAGGTACTTACTTAAATACAGAAAAGAGAGAGACAGATATAGAATGTTAATACTTCCCTTGTTGTACAGGCAAAATACATGATACACACATTATACATAGCACAGTCCGTGGACTTTAATTTCTACAAATAATTTACAATCTACATAGGAAATGATGGTTCCTGTCTTTGGGTGAAATATTGCTGACTGTCTCTGCCAGTCCCATTCAGTCCAGCAGCACATCTGCACTGAATGAAGACTACCCCTGAGAGAAGACGGAATTTAAAGCAAGCAAGAGAAAACCAAATTTTAAACACCTTTGGAAGAGCACAGGGTCATGACCTTGATTTGTATCTGTTCTGAGGACAGAGGAGTCAGTCTTTAAGTCTGTCACTAAAGCACTTTCCTCAATTTTTAAATTTACTGGGGAGTTGTTAAGATAAGGACAGGGAGCATGATGAGAGGCAGGGCCCATTCCCCTAATAAAAGAAGTGAGAGTGTCTCTCCAGCTGCTCTTTCTGTAATATTTACACAAGACCTGAGCAGAATTTGAATCTACAAGATCATTTCTGGAGTTTCCAAGGGGGGCCAAAACCACATCTTTTAAATAAAGACTGGTGGAATCAAGCCTTCAAGATGAAGAGACTAATGAAGATTAAGGATGCTGTGCACCTCCCCAGAAAGGATAAAAAAGCTTAAAAAACTTTATAAAAGTTTAGTGGAATAGCTAACGCTGTAGATCTGAAATACAGTAGTGATAATGATACTATGACAATAGTGAGATCTCAGTTAAGTGAGTCACTCTGGACTGTAGGACCAACTCTAAAATTCCACTTTTCGCTTGCTACCCAATCTTCAAATTTCTCATGAGCCCAGCATAGTGACTGAGTGGCATAGCTCTGCTGTCTAAACATGGGTGTTTAGGCTGCTTTAACATAATCCTTTTTGCTTTTGATTTTTCAAAATCAAAAGGGAAGTTTGAAATGCTGTTCCTTGCTCTAAGACAACAATTCCAGGGGAGTTTTTATTCTGGCTAATGTACAGAATGAATGCTTTTGAAGCATGGTCTTGCTTTTTCCCATTTACAAACAAGCAAAATGAACCATTGTTTTAACAGTTTTGAGTAATTCTAAGCACAAGGTGATTATTTCTGCAGTTTATTTTTTCACCACATGAGAGTTAAGGGTTAACAGTTCCCCTGCATATAACTGACAGTGGTAATATTCTCCTTAGTCCAAAGCGGAAGAAGAGGGGAGTTGCTTGTTGTTATAAAAGCAGGGAATTTCTGGATCTTAGTAAAATAAACCAGGACTTTGTTTCTTGAGGTAATTATTCTCTGGAGAGAGAATAGGAAAGATGGAGGCAATTAGGAGTGACCTTGCATCACTGGATTGTTGAGAACTTCTGGATCAGTGGCTGATATTTTCATAACTCCATTTAAGCAAAGCTTTTTTAAGCTGTTCTTGCCACCACTAGAGAAAACAGAGCATTTAATGGCTGGTCTGGAGCCCGCTGGCATTAAGGCTCTCACCATGTGCTTGTGTGGGGCAAAGTGGGGAGCAGGGAGGAGCACAAGGAGGCGGGGATAAGCACAGGAACAGCTCTCAGGGGCCACAGTTGCCCCGCAGGGAGAGGGAGATGAGCTTCTGCGTAGTCCTACCCTGCATGGGGCATCTTTTTTTGGGTGCTTATCCCATCCCAGGCTCTGCTAAGGCAAAGCTGTGCAGGTTGTTGTGTCCCTCGGGTGGCCGAGGTCACCCCATTTACGGAACAGCCAGGAGAAATAAACCTGGGAAGGAGAAACAAACCTGGGAACACTTTTCTGTGACCTCCACCTAACCCCTTTTAAGTAGAGATTTGCGTTCTGGTGGGTATTTTTTCTGTCCTTCTGAAAACTGTCTTTTGAGTGTTATCATTTAAGAAGCGTGTTTAACTTTTATGTGTGAAGTTGGCAATGAATTACTATAAAGCAAATAAAACTGTCCTAGCAGCCTGAAAGTGGTGATATAGCAGATAGCATTCACACCCTCATCTTTGTATTCCCTTCCTTCAAGGATATCAGTAGGCAAACAAGGCTGAGTCTCCAATATGTTTAATAAAGGAGCAATTTCATAAGTTTCCTGACCCAGCTGTGGCAAAGGTAACACACTTGTCCTGTTGCTCTGCTCCAGACTCATTCCCTGGGGATGGTGGGATGCAACCACTCTCGCCCCGAAGAGCCAGGTTTTGGACCACTGGTTTGAGAGCTCTTTTCTGACTGGTGAATAAAATGCCCAAAGTAACCAGCAAGTTGCAGCCCGGTAGCGTGAGCACCTTTCTCCACCGCATTTCTCAACTGCTGTCACTTTTGCAACGCGATATTGTCAGAGCCCAGGGGAGTCACATGAAATCTGTGTCCCTGGATGGCAGATGCGTGTAAGAACCTATCTCTGTATCACATACCGCCGCAGAGGAGGTTACTGTGCAAAAAGGCATGCAAATTTTTTTCATAGTTTTCGTGTTGTTTGGTTTGTTTGATGTTCTTCTAGCTCTGGCAGACCGCAGCAAATGGTTTTCTCTCACAGAGGCCACCACCTTTTGAATGATATAAAGGAGTTGGTCTGTTCTCCCGAGTTGTTTTTCTGCTATATATTTACTTAAGAATCTCATTTTCTGAGGAGTTGTTGAAAGAACAGGAGTTTGTAAATTATACAACACTAAGCAGTGGATACTGTCCATGGCTTTGAGCCCAGACACTGTCAAATGCTTCTCCTCATTCTGGCTGGTTTGAGAAAATCATTGCAAATTACAGAAGTATCAACATTTTTTTATTATTATTATTATTTAAATATTTTGTTTCTTTGTTTTTGCTTAGTATATTCTTTCTTCCTTCCATAGCTGGCAATCAGTGTTCAGGAGGGGTTGGAATGGGGTTGTTGCACATATGGAAGTGAACATCTGTGGTCTCAATTATTGAAAAATTAGAAATTTTAAAAATAAAAATAAAATGAATGTTAGATCTCCAAGCTCACTCTCTTGCTATTTGTTTTCTTTGTGCGTTAGAAGCAAAAATGCCTTCTGTCATAATAATAATAATTCTCTGCACTATTATCCCGGGATCTCAAATTACTGGATACACATAAAAGTGTTATGTTTTCTAACACGCTCACGAAATTAAGTCTTATCCCTCCTTCCCACTTTCCAGATGGGAAAACTTCGCTACAGAAACAAATGCGCTTAATGCCATACAGACCCTTCCAGAGAAACTGGAGAGAAAGCCACCACCCTTCCCTCCTCCCAGTCAGCCACAGGACAGGGTTCTTCCCTCGCAGCTCCGGGTGCGAGTGAAACCGGGAGTGGGGCTGTGGTGCCCTGGGGAGCGCTGGGCCATGGATGGTGGCTCTGTTGTGGAGCTGGGTGATCCTCTGCTGAGGATCCAGCCCCGCCGAGGGCTGAGCTGGCACGGGGACGTGGGACGTGGGACGTGGGCTGTGTGTGTGTGCGCTGTATTTCCCTCCTGCGGTTCTCCCGCCCAGCCGGCCCCGCGGGCTCGGCCCCAGCCTGTGCCATCTGGAGCATCTTCCAAAATCGCTTTGGACATCTCGCTATGAATCATACCTAGATCCTATTTCTGCGAGCGGAAATCACGGCATGGAAATCAGCCTGTGCTTCAGGAGTTATGGCTGGGCTCCGAGGGAGCAGGAGCCAGCCTGGGCTGTGTGTGGGGCACAGGCGCCGTCATTTTGTCCTCGTCCACATCCTGGACTATCAGCTCGTGCATCTGTGCACTGCCATTTATGAGAATTAATGGTGTTTCTTTCTGTTTAGGTAAACAGTTTATCCATCTGAGATGGAAGGTTTCTCAGCTTTCCACTTGGTTTACAGACATATAACTTAAAAGTTCCATTATTGCGCTTGTAGCTGCGGACTCTTCTGAACTGAAGCCATTGTATACAATATATCCCCAGCTCTTCTTTCATTGTGTAATGTTAGAACAATCCATCATCTGCATGACAAAGATTTTTTTAAAATTTTTCTTTTTACTTTCTTGATACAAAGCTGGGAAATTTCCTTCCACTAACAGACATGACTAAATTTAATGTCCCTCTGCCAAAGCTTGCTGTGGCACTGAGCACACATCTCTGCCTATAGCCATTTAATTATATAATGATCCTTTCCACCAAACCACTCCAAGTAAAGAGCAGGAGTAATGCATACATCAGTGGCAGAGAGAGTACTCATTGATAAGGAGATTTAATTTTGTAGAATAAGTAAGTCATTTATTGTGTTTACAGTTGTTACTTTTATAGATCATAAATTAGTTCACATGCTGGCAGAAAAAATTCCTTACCAGCTAGGTGCTTATAAATAAGTTTTACTGAAAAAGTGTATTTTTAGGTTTACTCTAGTAAAACTTTCAAGCACATGCCTGAACAACCTGCTCCAGACCCTTAATTCAGTGTGAAGGCCAGGCTCACACTCATTATTCCCACTGACTTGCTCTGCCACAGGCACAATTTCCCTCCAGAAAACAAAATATTAATCTCTTCCTTTAGGACTATCTGGGTGCTGAGCTGGCCTGGTTGTGCTGGCTCTGGGACAGTGCCTGTGAGTCACTCGTGAGCTGGTGACACCAGTCTGGCGTCTCTCCTCCCTGGCAGTGTTACCCACTCACCTGCAAACCAAAAAAACCCTGTGTTTTCCCCATGGAAACTCCACCAACAGGCACAGATCCACTCAATGCACAACGGGGACCTGGTCCCAGTTAACATTTTTGGGTATGGGAATGATGAGGAGCCCTTGGTCCAGGGCTGGGGAGAAACAGGGGCAAGTGCAGAGCTCTGATTAACGCCCCGGGCTGGGGCCTGATTAACCTGGCCCTGATTAATGACATCCTGTGTGTGCCTGAGTCACACAGCTCTGTGCCTCACCTCCTTCGGGTGCTGAGGATAAACACCTGCCCTGCTGGGCCACTCTGTGATCACCAAGGCTTGGGAGAAATGGCTCGGAGATCCTCAGGAGGAAGCAGTCCCACAGACGTGAGGTGTCTTTATTGGTAACAATAAAAGGGTTTTATCATTTCCTCTTGCCGAGTTCGACACGGGCAGAGCACAAAGTCACATTGGTCTTTTTCTAATGAGTAAGTGGTGCAATTTATAATAGCCCCATAAAGATAGTCTTGCTCACCCACATTAAAGTAATTTGCAAAGTAATCATAACCATGCTTGCAACTGATTCCACTTCACTATCAGGTAGTGATAAAGTAACCTTCAGTCTCACTTTCTGCTTTTTGATGTGATTACAGGTAGAAACCCAGGAGCTAAGCTCAGATCTCAGTGCATTTTCCATCTCAGACCTAGAACTCTGCAGATCTAATATCCTCTCTACTTCATACAAAGCATCCTTGGTCCCGTACTTGGTGTGCAGGGAGGAGATGGTATAATTTGGTTTAAATCATATTTGGAATTTTGTTTGGTTAATCAAATTTACTTGTGAATGCAGACCGGTGTTTCAAGGGGATTGCTTTTGTACCTGCTGTTATGAAAGTCAGCAGAAAAACATTGTTCTTGGCTACTGTCCTGATTAACCCAGACATTTTAATGTGTGTTATGATAGGTCATTTGATGGATAGTCACCTGTACCCTGTGATCTGCTCCGAGCTGGCCGCTGGGGCTGAACTTTAACAGCTAGGTGTCATAATTTCCCATCTTTTGCTTGATTAATGTTTCCTTTTGAGATCTAAAGGGAAAGTGTCTGGAGAGATCTTTCTCCATTTACTATCCAGTCTGCATTAGTGGGAAAGAACTGCAGTGGTTTTCAGTGAAAAGATCCTGTGAAAAATATAGTGTGGAGAATCTTTGTGTGTTGGTAGCTTTCCTCCTGGTTTGTAGAAAGAGAGCCTTGCATGGTTTGTGTGCTCGGAGCAGCTCTAGCATGTACTTTGCCCTTCTGTGTACATTCAGGTAAAGGTTCTGTGACTGAAACACCACATGGTGATGCCTGAGCTACTGCAGGTCCTGAAAGGGGCTGGGAATGATCCTTTGGGAATTAATTGGGAGCGATAGAATACCTACAGGAGAGTTTAAAAATTCGCAGAAAGGGCAATTGTCATCTTTTATATTCTTCGGTATTATTTTCTGTAATTTTAGGCGATCCTAATATTTTCTAAGGACTTCTGCTAGGTAACTCTTCCTTCCTGATTCCGTTGCTATTGGATTCCACAGGACTTTTCCATTCTCCTAGCTCAGACCCTGGGTAAGGAATGTAACATCCTCAGGGCACTTTGCCTTAGACCAGTGCATGCTGATGCCACTAATTTCAGCAGTGTGTTCAGACACCTGTCCGTTCCTTTTACCTTGAATAATTCCTTAATTTCAGATTGCAATAAAGCTGTTTCATAGTCACAAGCTCTCACTGATCACCACTCAATAGCACAGATCTCTGCAAATAAAGCAGGTGTTTGGGCACCCATATTAAAGCCAAACAAGCAAATGCAGATCTTTGCAGATCTCAGGTTGGTTGTTGAGGTTTTCATCCATGTCCACCAGTGATGAAACAAGTGGAATAACATTGACAGGAAGCAGCAGGGGTATAAGAAAATGCTAATTCTAGGTTAAAGTATGTAGGCGAGCCCATTGAGCTTTAAACAGTCTGGCTGGAGGCTTTGAATTCAGATCTCTGAGACAGAGTTAAAATCTGGAGTCTGAAGCGTTGGGTCATTAAAATGAGAGGGGAAAAAAAGGCCTCTTGTAACAGGTGAGATGAAACAAGAACAAAGGCTCTATAAAAAGAGCCAGGTGAAGCACTGAGGAGATAAGGAATGATCTTCCTGTGCACTCACTGCCATAACTGAGAAGGTAATTTTTTTTTTAATAGGTAGGGCAAGAAATGATACTAAACCCTCTTCCACAAGTACAGTGCTAATCATCTCTTCCTGACCCTGGGAGAATCATCTCCTGCCGTTCAGTAGGCTTGGCTTGAGACTTGAATTACTCTTGTAAATCCTTTTAATTTGTTCAAGAGTTTATAGCTCTGTCATAAACATTGCTCCCAAGCTGCTGTTCACCCAGTAAGATCCTTTACAATATTCCTTACAAAAGCTGCCAGTATTTTCTTCCTTTGTGAGGATTTGAGTATTTTCACCTGTTTGCACGGTGGAGCTGATGCAGGGATCTGGAGCCAGCCCTGCTCTGTGCCACACCTGGATGCGATGGCTTGAGCCCTGATTGCACAAGGACGGGCTGAGTTCCCAGCGCCAAGGTGTTCGGTGCCGCAGGTAAGAAAATGCCTGGTTTTAGTTAAGAAATGCAGCCTTTGGGGCAGAAATACTTGGAAGCGTGTGAGCAGAAGGCTTTCCAAAGGTGTTTTCATAGACAAAATGCTGCCCTTTCTCTGTCTAATCCCGAGGAGAGTTTTTATCTCCTGTTAGTTCCCACCTTGGAGAATCAGAGCACGTGGCTGGTGACAAGAGCCTTGTGGGCACATGGCAGTGCAGGGTCTCGCAGCAGTGGGGAGGAAGAAGGGAAGAAATTCAGGGAGGCAGCTGCTGGGACGGGAGGCAGTGCCAAAAAACCGTTGAAACTTTATTGGCAGTGAAGCAGGATTGTTTGGGAAGGGGGATGGAAGGCTCCGTGTGATTCATAGGACTTGAACGCAGTTGTCTGTTCATCTGGTCGCATTATCTGTGCCTTCATCTGGCCGTGAGAAGAGGTGTGCTGCAGGGTACGGGGGCAGGCTGTGTGCCACCATCCTTGAGCTATCTCATATCCCTCTCTGTGAGATCTTGTGACAATTCGTATTACCGTGAGTCATTGTTTCTTTAAAGCTCATTACTGGCAAGGGCTCGTAGCGAGACACCCAAGTGGCGTTGTGTTATCTATGCTTAACAGGGCTATTAATGTCTGTCACCACTGAAGTGTCATCCAGCAGAAATGTAATTCTGGGTTTCGGGTGCTGAGTCGCAGAGGTATGTTCAGCCTTTGTGTCCAGCCAGGCTGAAACTCAGCACTGTCAAGTGGTGTCTCAGCTTACCAAGTCGGTATTAAAAGGTTTTGGTTACACTCTAATACATCTGTATAATCACGTCAGGGCCAGGAAGGATTGAGGAATGTTCCTCAGTAATCAGTTCTCAGGCCATATGAGTACCAACCCTTTGCTTAACTAAATCCACCATGGTCATCTCTGCTGCTTCTTTGTTTGAAGTTTTATTCCATAGCTCTGTATTGCTGGAAAAATGAGTGTCACAGTGCCTGGAGCTTCACAGGCCTCTCTTCCACCACGGGTGTGATGGGAGAAGAGGTTTGTCCATGTGGCATCATCGTAGGGATACAGTCAAAACCGCTCAGTGCTCGCAGGAGCACAGCCTGTCCCTTACCCAGTTCCTAACTTTCTGTTTCCTTCTTTCCCCCAGCATTTCCCAGCACCCAGTCACTCTATAATAAATTACTCGTGGGTTATTGTATTACAATTCTCCACCTGAATTAGGATTTTCTTAGGCTCCATCCATCAAGCATTTGATTCCTCTAGAGTACAGACAGAATAAAATTAGTCTGCCATTGCAGAAGAGGGAGTGACCCGCACATTTCTCTTCTAAACACGATCATTTAATAGATCCACACACCTCCATCCCTCCTGCCAAGGGTCCCACGAAGGGCACCATGGCACTTGAGAGGCACCAGCTTCCCAGAATGACCTCAGCAGAAGGTCTTGCTCGAAGCAAGGCACAGTTGGGCAGCTGCAGCTTGGGAAAGTTTCTGCATTCTTGCCTCTTTTTTAATAAACTATAAACTATTTTCACACCTCTGCCCAGACTTCTTTCACACTTCTGCCTACATATTTCTCTGCTTTTTGCCATTGCCTCCGACACATGCCTCTGAAAACACCTTGGACTGGTCGTAATTCTAGAACACTGATACTTATCAACATAACATTTATTTTTCTTTGCAATCTTCTTTGAATCCAGAGCAAATTTTATTTTATTTTTCTTTCTTTTTTTTTTTTTTAAAGGTCTGGTGTATGGCTAAAGGCAACAAACTTGCCCAAATATTTGCTGTCAGGAAAGACATTTCTGGCATTGACTGCCTTTTTTCATGTCCACAAAACAGAATTAGAAAAAACAGCAAGTAGATAACACATATTAGTACAGCAATAACCTTTGCATTTACCCTCAACTTTTTTTCATATGTAGGTATTTTGCCTTCTAAAGCAATTAAAGGTGGGAAAGCATGATAAGGCTTTTTTTGTCACCAGTAATGTGATCTTCTAGCAGAAACTTGGGGCCTTTTGCTAAACCCTTGAGGCAATTGTTCTGGTGGATTTAGAGGTTTTCTTGGTTTCATATAGGGTTAGGATATCGAAGTGCCATCTACAATAACTTCCTTGTTCTTCTGTAATTTTCCTTTGGCGTGTGTTTGATACCAGCAGGCTTGTCCATTCCCATCTGCTCTGTATTGGTTTTATGCAAATTCTCTCTCATCCCTCTACAAGTCCTTTCAAGTTGAAATATTGCTTCCTCTTGCCCGCTTATATTACTTGTAATTCCTGCACAGTGACCTGCTAGCCACCCATATATTGGGCACAAAAGGCATAATCTGTGTGAATCAGATATCTCTTATCTCATCCCTGTTTGCATTATACATTCCCCTCACAATACACTGTTTCCACAATGCTCATCCATTTAATGCCCAAATACCTGAGGTCTCTTATTTCTGTCCAACATGCTCGTTGCATTACTCACAGGGAACTGATGAGCAGGGAGATAAAAAGATTTTCTGTAGGTGGTACAAGGATCTGTGCCCTAGCCAGAAGAGAATATAGATGTTTGAGTCCCAACTCTATGATTTCACTGGGTTTGACAGGAAAACCCTCCCTCTCAGTACAGTTGCTTCCTGCAGCCCTGTTTTGAGTGTAAAGCCAACCCATCACTGGCAGTGGGAGCAGGCCATCTCTTCTGTATGATGTGTTCTATATTTTATCTCCTACAGAATTCCCAAAGTAGTTTTTTTTAAATTTTCTTTTTGTGGTAAGAATATCTCCTAAAGCGTGCTTCAGATTTCAATAGTATAATGCTGAAAAAGCCTTGAAAGAGTTTAGATGGCCTTGAAAGATTGTGTTAAATATTGTGGTATTCTGGCCTGCACAGAGTTGAGTAACTGTGGAGACACCAAGGGGAGAGCAGGGTTTGCTGTCAGATTAATTTACTGAATGCTGCTGCTGGTCTCAGATCTGCAAAATCTGTTCTCTTATTAAGTTTGATGAACAAGAGCAAATAACAAAGGTAGAAATAACTTGTTTTAATTATAGAGTTTTGTTAATCACTTGGTTGTATTTGTTACATGACAGGAGAAAAAAGATTAATCTGTGGCATAAAATATGAATGATGTAAATGCCTGTAACATATCAAATAATTTCTTCCACTTAAATTTTCAGAGAAATATACTTGTCATATTTTGTTATATTGCTTTTTTGTTGGACTGTTTTATAAATTTGATTGCTTCTAAGAACATTACTGTTGATGTCAAAAGAAAAGCCATGGGCAGTCTAGGTTTGGTATCAACACTACTAATGCTTAAATTACCAGAAAAAGGGAAAGATAGGAATTTATTTAACTGCTTTGGTGCCCAACAAAAGACAGTCTGCTGCTATGTCAGATACACTGTGTGCTCTTTAGCACCCTGGCTGATCATAAATGCAGTTTTAGGCTTCAAAGAAAAGCCACCACATTTGGTGGCCTTTAACCACAGGGTCATTTCCAGAATTTTGCTTCCGCTTTTGGTTATTATCGAGAGATATGGACGTACACAGAAGTTATTAAGAAGTTATTAACCCAGATGTTTTTCATGGGCATAGATTTTCTGAAGTGAACGGCCCTGATTCTTTCTCTTGTAATGTTGTAAATTTGAAGTATTCTCAGGGAGCAGAAATGCAAAAAATATAATATTAAGCAAAATATCAGATGCAAAATTTGATAATGGTTCCTTCTGGCCTTAGCATCTCTGCCTTTAGGAGTTCCAGCACTGTAATATGCAAGTAAATAAGGGAAGGGTGATTCTGATTTAATATTTTTTTCCTGTCTGAATTCTGTAACAGAGTTGCAGACTTGCCCTCACTTCTCAGCTACCTCTGTGTAGATGGAGCATTCAGTAAATATGCTCAAGATATATGGACTGCAATTAAAACAGCGTGTAAGAATGTAAGAGCCTAATGGTCTAATTTTTCAATTATGTCAGTGTCTGTGGGAATTGAGGTTGTGCTTATTATCTTCCAGAAGGCACCTTTCAGACAGCGGGGCCCGAGCCTGGTAGGAATCTGGGTTTGCAGGAAGCACAGACTCAGCCCCAAAACCACTTTAATGTGAGTGCTGTAACGTGCCCTGTCCCACGGGGAAGGGCAGTATAGATAATGCTCACAGCACATACAAAATTCACCTCTGGTGCCTCCCAGCAGCCAGCTGCTAGATCGGAAGGTTTTGGCCCTTTTTTCCCAACAGAAGATAGCTTTTGGATTAATCAGCCTAAACTTGTGAGGGTCCATGGAAGTGTAAAAAGGGAGGGTGGTTTTGGATACAGCAGAAGGTAAGGTCATAAGACATGTTCAAGAGATTTCCCACTTTGCTACCCACTAGACCCAAGCTGCTGGTCACTTGCAGTCCATCACAGCTCTCTGTGTGTCCTTTCAGGGCTTCAGCTTCCCTGCAAACCTCCCTCCATCCCCTACAGGGTGTTAACCTGGGGCGGCAGCAGTGGTATGCAAACCAGTCCGGTGCAAGTTTTGGGCAGTGGGTAAAGCACAGTGTTCTTGTGTCTCTGTTTTGCACACATGGTCCTTACACATCTCTCAGGGGCAGAATAGCACGGAGGGAGAAACTTTTGTCTTGTCCTCATATAGCCCGACTTTTCCAAGGCTGAGTGTTTCCACTAAAGCTGGTCATACAGGATTAGTGTCAAAGGGGTGTTCAGATGTTCAGGGCTGATAAAAAGCAGTTTGCCAGCATTCAGAGCCCTCGAGTCCATGTTCAAATTAAAAAAGAGACCAGCAACGTTGAAATAGTTGAGGTACAAAAAGAAAAAGGAAAAACCTCCTCAGTTATCTATGATAACACTATTGTTTTCATTTTTTATTATCTTGCTTGCTACACGCCAATGAGAAACAACCACAGATCGTCAATAAGGTTTTTAATTGCAAAGATTTCCTGTGACGTGAGTGTTAATGAATGTCAAGGCAATAACACAAAAGACATTACTTGTTTAATGATTGATAGAACAAGAAAAGCACGAGGTCTTTTGCAGGATAAATGACTACTGTTCTGTGTTCCTTTACATTAGCAGTATCAACACTTAGATCACATGGCAGGAGATAATGGTCCAGGAGATAAAGTACAGAATCACAGTCTGTTATACAATAACAGACACAGTAATGATAATTAATGTGCATTTCTTTGGCAATTCTCATAGTTGTCAGCGCTGAGCCATGGGGACCAGCGCTGTTGACTGAAATGGGAGCAGGATGGGGCACTTGCTGGTCCCAGAGTTTTTGGCTTTTGCTCTGCTGCAGAGATGTCAGACCTTAAATGGTTTTCTTGTCAGATGGTTTAAGTGGACATTCATGTATGTAGTAGATTTTGTGTGTTCTAATAGTAATACACCTTAAACGCCCAGATCTATATGACTGGAAAAAAGGGCGTTAAAACACAGAGTGCGATGGGACACTCTTGGGCTTTGGCCAGGAAGGATCAACATCATGGCACCCACTGGAGGCTCATAATTTTTCTCTTCACTAATAAACATATAAGATGGGGCTTTCGCAGAAAAAAAAAAAGAGGAAAATTCTGGCCAAGGCCTCCTTCCCAGTCAGAAGGTAACAGGGAGGATTGGACAAAATCTGGTTTGTCTGAGCAACATTTCACAATGTGGGCAACAGGCCCTCACATGGTTTTGGGTATGAACTCCATGGAAAAGTTGTACAGCTTTGGTTTGGTTTATATGGTTTCTGACACACCAAGTTTCATGGGACAATACACACTTGGCAACTTCTGACCAGTTTGCACCACAAGGTTTTGAGAGCCCCTGGAGCTCTGCCGAGTGAGCAACTGTCTCCAAATATGTGCTAAATCCGAGAAAGCCTTCGCGGTGAAAATTAGTTCATGGTTTGGCAAAATGTTTGGGGAGTCAGAAAAATATTTGGATGGAACCTGGATGGTTTAATTATTGGCCTTGAACCACAAGTTAATGGAGCTGCACATGGCCTTTGGTTTCCGAATGTGGCGCTGGATAATGTTTCCTCGTTTTTGAGAGCTGTGTTGGTTTGCAGCTACCAGCGCTGGCATGGAGCTGCTGCTTGAAAACTGCACTGGTAAAATTGTACAAGTTTCTTCCAAAACAAGAGTGTTATCCAAATTAATAATATAGTTTACAATGTTTTAAAATATTTTCTTGAACTAGATCATCTCAGCTTACTCCAGGTTAAAAATTCCTGAAGTTATAAAAATCCCTTTGTTACTGTTGCAAGTAGGATCATGTTCGTCAGCTTTGAAGTAAATCGTGCAACTGGTTTTTGTCCTCTGAAAGCCCACCAAAGCTGTGTTTGAGCTTTACTCAAGTAAAGTATGCACAGCCTTGTGCCATTTGTCTTCTTTTAGAAAAAGCAGCTTCCAAAAAGTCTGTCAATAACCAGTTTGACCTACAAGCCTGTGTTTCCAGGTGTCCCTGCCCCGGGCAATGTGGTGTGGGTCTGGAGACATGTCAGAGGCTCTTGGACAACCTAAAGGGGATAGAGGGAGCCCTGAATGGGCTGGGTTCAGATTTTGCTCCTCTGGGGTACAAGACCTTCTCCATTGTCCTGCTAAGCTGGTTTTGGACAATGCTACACCATTAAAGCTTTCCCAATCCTGGCTGTGCCTCCTCCTCTCCATCCCCTGTGAGTTTTGAATTTTCAGAGCTCAGCCCCACTTGGGAAGTGACTGAACTGTGTCAGAAGCTGCTTGTGTTGAAGGCAGGAAGCAGAATAACAACTTAAAGAGGTTTGGGGTGTTTTTTCAATGTTAGACTTCTTTAGCTGTGATGCCAGGGAGGGCAGCAGAGCATGGAAATTGTGAGCGGGTGTCTCCCAGGGGCCTGGGCTGGGCTCTGTCCTGCTGCCTGGTGCTCAGCCAGGCTTCCCCATCTCCTCGTTGACCTTCCAAGAGAGCCTCAGAGAGGCTGCTTGCATCAAGTGAGAGTCATTAATGTGAGCCCAACTGTGCATTTTGTTTAAACAAGCTAGTAGTCACTTAAAAAATTCTGGTAGCCTTTTCAAGCAGCTCTGCAGAGTCCACACGTGTGCAACAGCAAGTGTCTACCTGGGAGGTGTGCACTCAAAAACAATTTGGAAAAAGGGCAATGTAAAACAAATGACTGTAAAAAAAATTGGCTCTAAACTGTTCCATCAAAAATACTTTGATTCAGACTTTGTTTTGGCTGTTCTGCTATGAAGTACTGCAGAGGTAACCCCTTAAAAACATGGGGGCAAAAAAACCCCCAAATTTTAGGGGAACTAGAAGAGACTGTGTACCCCTACATAAAGCCCTGCAGAAGACATTCTGAATTTCACTTTTCCAAGTTGCCTTCTAGTCAATTTAAACCCACCATGCTTTGATCTCTGTCCTGCAGACCAAGTAGTTTTTACGTCTCTATTTCACTTCCAGGGTCAGGATGGGTGATTGGTGGGTAAGGGAACTTCTACCTGTCACTTCCAATTTTATGATCAGGACCTGGATTCAGGAAATCACTTAAACATGCGCTTGTCTTGCAGCAAAGTTTTCCTTGTGTGGCGGTGCCCTCCCAAAAAACGTCCTCCACTGTCTCCTCAAGTACCAAATGCTCGAAATTCGGCCAGCCCAGGGAAGCTGCTTCTTCCCTTGCACTGTGAGAGGACCAGACCCATGAGACCCCAGATACTCAACCCCATTGACTTCCCGCTGCCCTTCCCAGGGAATAAAGGTTGGGAGAGCAGAGCACCCTCCAGGCGTTTCTGTTGCCCCCTCTCCGGAACAGCGCGCGCCGCTTTCCTTGCGGGAGCATGTTGAGGCATTAATGAAATGCACAAAGCAAAGAGGCTCATCCATACAAATGGCTGATTTAAATAATGAGGAAGGAGGAAGGATGTGGTTCAGTGTCAGTACTGATTAATTAGGGCATAAAATAAATAACCCTCCTAACAACATTGGCTGCTTCCACTATAACTTACTCTATTAGCGGGTGATGGAGTTAATACAAGTGACAGTGTAATTACAGGTTAGTTAACTGCCCTGTTATGATGTTTGCCTAATTTTAGGGGATGGACCTATTTACATGCTCACATTTTCCTATTGCGAGGAAACCCACAGCGAAGGGCTGATAAAAGTTGGTTGCTAATCCTGCAGTTTCACCACTCTTCAGGCACAGTTTTTCTGCTCCCCCCTTTGTGAAAGCCAACCACGCCGATGCCAAAAGCCTGGAATAATTCGCCCGTGTGCTTGTTTGATGTCACAGCTGAGGTCAGGGCTGGGTATTGTGCACTTGTGAGTACGCACGGTTATCTAACGTGTGGCTGCACAATGAAATGATGAACAGATGTGAACAGTGAGTTTTTAACATCTTAGCTCCTTTGTACGGAAGTTTTATTGAAATGTTTTGCCTGTTAACTCTATGAGTGTCAGGCAAAAGCAAGAAAATATATACCAGGATTTACAGGGTTTTGGAGCGGATTTTTAAACCCAGCATTGCTGCACAGCAAATAACTGCTGAGGTAACAAGCCATTTACATTTAATACTTTCGTGGCTGCTGGCCAATGCTTCCACAGCTTGCGGTATGGATCACAAATTTCTCACAGAAAGAGAAAAAATGCAACGTTAGATCTCCTAAATTATAATGCATTACAACCCAAACTTCCCATTAACAGAAGCCTTCAAACATGACATCAAATCCTTACTTTGTTTAATGGCTCTGTGAAAGTCCTGAAGCTATTCTGAAATATTTTTAGTTGTTGGTCAGTGCTCTTTATTTTTTTCCTGCGGGATGGGAGGGAGGCCGATGAGGAAATCAGACAATTTTCCCATATCACAATGACGTGACAGTGGTATTGATATGATACTCTCAAATTCTCTTTAGGTCAGCTGAAAATGAGATCCGTAAATGGGAGTTTGTACAGCCTTAACTACAGGTGATGCTGCCAAAGCCATATACAATACATTATTGTGCAGGAATTGTATAAGGTTCAGTACTTAAATAATTAGTCTCCTTCCCAGGTTACTGTGATTTTTTTTTTCTAAATATTTCTTTTTTCTGTGTTATCTGAAATACATTGCAACCTCACAGTGCCTCACTTTCTCTGCTTTTGAGTTACTTAATGCCTCCAAAATGCTCTAGGATTTGGGGTAAAATATCCAAATGCTATTCATTGTCATTACAAGAGCATCAAAGTTGGATTCTTCAGAATTCAAGGCAAATATCCATATTTCTATTTCAATGCAAGTTATAGTATTATCCTTTTTTTGCAGTAAGTCACTTTTTTATGTTATAGCAAGTCACTTTGAATTCAAATATAAAATGAGGCCATCCATCATGTTAGCAATTTAATTACCTCTGTATATATTTTTTCAGAAAAAAACCAAACCCCAAACACAACAAACCACCTCTATTATTTGTTGTGTGTATATATCTTATTACAGATTCATTGCCTGAGGACAGGCAGGGCTGTCAGCAGGGCAGTCCTTGTGGTTAGAAATGCCAAGATGGGGAGCAGATAAGACATGAAGTCCTTGTGCCTCCTGTTTGGGTCCGCTCTGCCCCATGTTTGCTTGGGGCCTTACCTGTTAGATTCCCTGTAATCTTTGTTGCAACAGTGAAATGATGCCTTGTAAAGCAATGAAGCGTGACAGGGATATTGAAAGGGTCGAATGAGGTAGAAATGTGATATTTTCTGTCTTCAGCAGGCCCAGGAAATAGGAGTCCGGCTGCTGAGCTGGGGTTGGGCAGTCACCGTCGCTTTCGTGGCAAGAAACTTGTGAGATTTATTGTTTGGTGCTTACAGAAGAGACAAAGTAAGCAATGCCCGTGATTTATCTAATTGTTTAACCATCTGGTTTCACGGTGGCTGAAGATTAGACATTAAGGGAACTGGGCAACTACAAATGGCAAGGCAGGGTGGGGACAAGGGCCTTTATTTGTTAAACTTTCCCCGGTAAAATTCTGGTGTTCTTGCGTGATAGAGACAAATTCCACTATTTGCACTTTTTTTCCTTTTTTAAAGGGTTGGATAATTTCATGGCCAATAGACTGTGGAGCAACAAAAGCTGAGGTAATGAGAAGTGTAATGATATGACATGTTTTAGGGCATGAGTGGATCCAAGAGTTGGGGTGGAAAAGGAGATGCCACTGCCATGCCCACATCTCATGGCACACAAGGTTTTTCCATTTCTTTAGCTAAGACAGATATGGGACGTCAGTTTCAACAATATATGTGATATTAAGAAAGACTCTGGTCCCACTTAGGCAGCCCCAGGATGGGCTATTTTTGGCATTGAGCTGTTTTTCTCGTTTTTAACACATTTTCCACAACAAAAACTGGTGGAAACAAAATCTTGCCACTGCAGAGGAATGACATTTTTCCTTTAGGTGCTTGAGCGGGAGCTGAGCTTGTGTCACATGTAAACGGGTGCATAGGTAGGACTTGGCTGAGTTGGCCAAGTCATTGAGTAAATCCTCAAAGCTAATGATAAATAACTTTTTCTGTGAAAGAGGAGAGACTGAGATTTCCCAGTTATATCCCTTGAAGCAAACAAGTTACAAGTATCTTCTGTAGGTCTTGAAGGAAACGGGGAAAAGCACACATGCGAGATGACTTAAGTGGAAGAAATAGAAGGATAATATTTAAAAAGGGCACAACTCAATCACTTTCACTCTCTTGGGTAGAAATCCACCTTGTGGTATAGATGAGACCAGACACCCTTTCATTCCCCCTGTTGTCCAACATCATCTTCATTAGGAGTTTTGCCCTACCAGGGTCCAAAGATCTCAGACTTTTGATTAGTTTCAGCTGGGCTTGAGCATCAAACCTGAAAAACAGTTATTTTGTCTGCACGTGTTACTTTTCCATAAGCAAAGGCACATCCTACAAATAAAGTCTTCAGGGAGGTTTAAAACTGGCCTGCAACAGCAGGAAGAGAGAAACAAGCTGGCTTGCTTTATAGGAAAGACTACACAGGTATCGACCCCAGAAAATTTGTCACGTCAACACCTAATGATGGCTTAGCTGCCGGGCTTGGCCATGCAATATTTAGATCAGGCTCTGTTTTTTTACACCTTGGTTTTTCACATACGGAGCCCGAATGAGTGAGGAGAAACAGAAGCGCTGTGAGAGCGTTTCTCCCCGGGAGCCGGCGCAGCTCTGCTGAAGTTTGGCCATAAACTCTTTAAACTGCCAGGTCTCTGGGGAAGGCTCAGGTGAGTGTCCCCACATCTGCCATCGGCTGTTGAAAACCAGTCCTCCAGGAGCTTGTAAAGCACCACTGGTGAAGGGAGAAGACTCTTTCCAGAGGCAGGATGCTCATCACAGGCAGCAGGCGAAGTGTAGAGCCCAGGGTGGGTGGGCAGAGCGGTCCCAGCAGTGGGATGGTGACTCTTAGTCCAGGGCACTGGGAGCTGCTGATAAATAGCTGGTTCCTAAGCAGGAAGATGTGGCCTCGAGGCAAAACCAATGTCCAGCCTGGAGCTGTTGGTGATTCTCCTGCTTGAACAAAGGAAATTCTTTTCTATCAGAAAATACGAATTAATTAAACCCAAGAGGTTTTCATGAGAACCATCTCCTTGCATTGAGGTTTCCCCTTGGAAATGTGTCTCAGGGTTGAGTGTGGTGGTTACAGGCACAGAAAATGTGACTACCCTGGGTGGTGAGTGTGTGTGCAGAGTGCCAGACCCCAGCTGAGCTGGTGTTACCTTTCCATGAGCCAACTTCAGCCTGGTCAGGCGTTTGATCCAGAGCTGGGAGTTAAACCCAGCTCTTGCATATCCCAACACATGCCCTGGCCACCGCTGTCTGACCACACCAATTCTTTCTTTGAGGTCTTGGTCTCATCTGGGAGAGAGACTAGAGATAATAGGAAATGCCAAAAATCAGTCGACAAAAGAAATGAGCATGGAAGTTTTTCCTTTTCAGCATGTGGCTTCACAGCCACCTGAGTCACTGAAGGCATGAAAAGACGAGGTGGTTCCATTCCCCTTCCAGGTGTTTTGGTTCCTGAGAAGCAAAAGGTGCAGCATGTGCTATTTGTCAGCTGTCTTCTGAAAGAAGGTGACTATGCAGATACCAAGGAACATCTGGTGTCTTCATCCACAGAGCACTTGATGGTGATATTGTTTCACTATAGGGAAAATCATTGAGAAATCTTCCAATAGAGCACCAGTGATCTGTGGGACAGTGTCTGTATTTCCACACTTTTAATGGGAAAGTTGAAGTAACTTATTTAAAAATTAACATTTGTTTTCAGTTTTCCCATTTTGTTTCTCCAGTGTCAGCGTATTTCTTGTTTTGAGATATACATCTATCTCATAGAATCATTTGTTTATGTTAAATACAACTTTGTCATACAACATTTTTTCTCTTAACATTTTTCAGGCTTTGAAATACAAATTAAAAGTGAATGGACTTAACCCAAGAAAGTTTAAATATTAAATGAAATATTGACTTATGTGTTTAAGTGCCTCTAAATCCAGGATTTTTTCCGGAGTATTTCTTTCAAGGGCAACATTCAGTTCCAAATTAGAGTTTTCCTGAAAATTGAAATTTCCAGTTTCTACTCAGCTCTGGCAGTTCTATAAACTGGGATTTCCAGGGTATGAAAGAGTTTCACAGGCAGCAGAGACACACGGAAATATTGTGGTAGAGTTACGAACTGAATCTAAGTTTATCTTAATCCCAGTCCAGGGACTTAGACAGAGGGATTTTAACATTTCTTCTCCTTGAGATCACAGATAGTGCCAAGGGCTGGATGGGAGCTTTTACTGAGTGTAAGAATAGATGCTCATGCACACTGAAAAGTGTCACTGATGTTGCTTTAGTAAAACATAAACTCTGAGCCGTGCTCCCTGCCAGGCTGACAGGGTGGACTCTGTTTAGGTTTTCTGGGCCGTGCTGCAGGCTGGGCTGGGAGGCTGGGCCGGGAAAGCCACGCTGGCTGGACGCAATCCAGGGAGGAACTCCGCTCAGAGCGCAGCCAAGGCTGGAGAACTCCTTCCACGTCCTTTAAAGTCAGAGCAGGCGAGAGCTGGAGTGCTCCACTCAGCTAACAGGGAAGTGTGATTTTGAGGAGGTTCCCCAAGCAGTTTGGGGGGCACTTGAGGGGCCCTGGGCGCGGGGAGCCGCCTGCAGAGGCTCCAGGTCAACAAAGCAGAACCACTACAGCAGACCTGCTGGGTAATGGGCACATTCCTCATCCCTCTGGAACTGTGCACTTTCTGGATGCATTCGAGCCAAATCCAGGATTTTCAGCTGCTTTCAAGGGTGCCTGGGTAAAACTCAATAGCCTGAGCAGTGCAGCCACATGGGATAGCTGCTTCTGCCCTTTTGCCTTGTGAGTGTGCTAATAATTCTGATTCAGTGCAAGCCAGTATTTGAGTTGGCTGTTTGTGTACCCAACAGTAGTTTTTAAGCCAGGCTGATTGTCAGCATCTCTGCCTGAATGGAATACCCCAGTATTAAAACTGGGCAATTTTGATACTTGGGCAAAGCATGTGGGTGCAGTTACAAACGCTGTCATTTTTTTAATGACAGCCCTTTGGAGTGCAGTGGAGAGGGAGGATCTATCCGTTTGTTTTTCTTTTGGATAGTGACGAAGAGAAAGAAACATGCTGCTTGTTTAAACTGACAACTCACAGGTTTAGCATTTGAATCAGGCAAATTTGTACAGTGTGTCTTTGAAACCAACGAAGTATTAATCTTACCCCATTTATGCAGTGATCCAAAAACAAATATAGCTTTTGTAGCCAAAAATTAAGGCAAGCTTTTCCAACTCCAAGCTGTAACTCTGTTTCAGATTCAGTATCAGACAAACAAAACATCCCATTATTTTGCACAGATTAAAAAAATAAAAGAAGAAAAAGAAAATTAAAGGAGAATGAGCAAATAGCATGTCTGTTTTTTCCTTTCTCGTGCAGAAAGCAGGGAAACACACTGGGCTGAAACTCATCAGAGAGAACGCCAGGTACCATTATTAACAAAACGACAACTATTTGATATTAAGGTTTTGTAAAAATGACTTTAAAAAAGAGTTTGGGTTCAAAGCGGGAAGTTCACTAATAGGTCTGAAGCAAATGTGTTCCTGATTACACCCCATTAAGAAGGTGGAATGCAGTGAGTGCTGCTTCCCCTGAGGAAGCCCCAGCGCACGCGATGTGGAGTCTGCAGCCAGCAGACGATGCCAGACCCGTTGACCCTGGGAATTTTGCAGTATATTTTCAAAGATAATGTGTCTTTTGGGCTTCAGTGGCAGGGAGGGGAAGAGGGACTTCACTGCACAGATTTTGAAAGAGTCTGGAATAAGATCAGTTAATTGCGTGCTTTGTTCTCGGATGCATTTGCTCATCTCTAATAGCATATTAAAAACTCAGAAGTGTCTTAAGCTCTGCTGTTTTTTGGCATGCTCATTTGTTCCACGGCTGCCTTCTGCGCATGCAAAGCAATGATCCTGTTCCAAGTGGTTTCTGGTGAGGCAGAGCCGTATGATTCCTTTGAATCATAACATGAGTCTGGTATGAGTCTTGTCGTGATGTGTCCCTGTCTGTGGAATATGAGAAATTTCTTCATTGTTTTTCATCAGACAACCCAATGGAAAATAAAGTTCACGTGGCAAAACTGCAGAGGCAGAGTGAGGTGATATTGCAGGGACGTTGTACGTGCTGTGCCTGTTGGTCTGTATACCCAGGGAGAGAAATGCATCACTGGCTGGTGATTAACCATCCCTGGAGGTGGCTGGGAAACCTGCACGTGCTGGTTGGGAGGTAGGAGAAAGGGAAGGAAAGTTTGGGCATCTTATCAGAAATCACACCACTAATGCCATCAGCATTTCTTGGGTAGGCTGGGTTATAACTCAGCTTTATAACTGGGAATTTGTACCTACGCCAGCCATCCCAGGGGGTGCGGATTCTAAATGCACACACATTTCATTCTGCATGACAACACCTTGAAAACGTAGGTTAGTTAAGACAAACCGCCGTCAATTAAGTTTATTGGATGATGTCAGTGATGTAGGTGATATATATGTACATAATCATGGATTTAGAAAAAGGCCCACTCGTCTCTGGATCTGCAAACAGTTTGTCAATAACAGGAGAAGATTTACAGTGACAGTCAGTGTGATTTTGCAATATGCAAAATGGACTTAATTATCAGCATGAGAAATCACTGCAGGAGGAGTAAGGATTTTGATTTGTGTTTTTGTTCTTCATTTCGAAGAAACACCATCTGCAAATAGCAGAATTATTTTCACAGCCATTTCCTATGGATGTACTGGAGAGAGAGCCGTGTACTGCCCTTCAGCTGGAGCTGGTGGTCCCTAGCAAGGTGCACACGGAAGCAGCCATGCCTGATCCATTGGACTTTAATTATAATCAGACACCAGGTAGTTTAATTTTCCCTGGTGCTATTTTTTGCCAGTGGTAGATGATGTTGCTAACAGCTGGCACTGAATTTGCATAGCATTTTATTTAATTGCAAGCTGTGAGCAGAGACAACGAAGAGTAAGGGAATGAAGACTTCAGACACTATCCCAATTTATGTGGATGTGCTGGCTTTGGTAATTCAGTTTTGAATTTCTGAAGGAAATAATTAAATCGTTATCTTAACAGTCTGAAAATTGTTCTTCTTAGATCTCAGTGTGTAATTCCTTCTGCTTTGGACTACAAATATACTTGTGGCTTTTTCACCTCAGGTGTCTTCAGCTCAAATTAAAGCCGAAAAGATTGCACTGGAGTTCTTGTCTTCCACAGCCTTCCACTGGGACCGAAAATGGCACTGGCTTTCTAAAAGAATGTGATTCAAACTCATATGAGATTAAATAGATTTCAATGTGGCCAAAATATGGATTACATATTAAAAGGGGTAAAAGTTTAATTAATGACATTTGTAATTGTTAGAATATTTATATGATTATTACTAACAGTTACAATATTAAAAAGCAAGGCCAATGATCTTAGCCCCAGTGCAGGAGTTGCAGTGCAAATCATTGGATATCCTGAGGGATGTCCCATCCACCTGCACACTTAGAAATAGGGCATCTGATTTGCTCATTCAATTGGAGTGGTTGGAGTGCAGGATTTAGCCCTTCAGTGTTTTCCCTTCTTCACTCCTTCTGTTTTTCCCCTTGGCAGGCTGGGGGAAGGCAGCTTCAGCGTGTTGGGGATTATCTAAGGGCTCAGGCATTGTACTGAAGTGTGCTCTCTAGGACTGATTTCGTATTTGATCAGTCTCTCAAGATGGGTTTCAAATCCAATATTGATGCATTTTTTCCACAAGATTCTAAGTTGTTTGACAATTCCTGGGAGCGATTTTGTAAGGGCTTAACCCCCCATTTGCTTATACAAAGTAAACAGTTGCAATAACAACGTCAGTGATTTCCAAATCCCTACTCCTTAGTTCATTAAGTTAATACAAACTGATCACTGCCCCGTTCTCTTGCAGGCTAGTAATGCTGGGTTTGTGCGTTGGATTTTGAAGCCTTGTCCATGTTTTTAGTAAGCCTGACCATCTCCCCTTCAGTGTGTTACAATTCCTTTGCTATTTGTTTTAATGTCCTCTCCCTCAGCTTGACTTACACAAGTCTGTGCTTGGATCTGGCTAACAGTAATTGAACCAAATGAAATTAAACTGGAGAAAAGCCGTTGCTTATGAAAAAAGATCTGTGTGACTTCAGCTGGACTGATGGGTTCTCAAATCCTCGATTTTTCTTACAACCACTTCTTCCATAACATCATCCCAGTTTACAAAATCAGATCTTAATTTATCTCCTCTGCTTCTGATCCAATGACTTTTGGAGTTTATTTTTGTTTTTCCGGTTGTTTTGCTCCTTGCCTGGCAGTGACGTTCCAGCTATAGCCTTGTTAACGGGGCAAAGGTGCCTAATATTACACGTGCTGCAGGCTTCTTCCATTGGGGCAGCTGTAATTTGCACTGATAATGCTTATTTTTGCACAAAGTAATTTGTATTCTTGCAGGGGTTTTTTCAATACTGATGAAGAAAGGAGCTTCAGCATCTCAGATGCGTGTTTTGGCATATGTTTTCTTACAAAGTGATCTGTGGTTCAGAAATAGGTTATCCTTGTGGGTCAAGAGCTGATGCTTTAACTAGTGCTCATGCCTTGTATTCATGAGAGGCTGTAATTGATTCCCATCTCTTTTATGGAACAGTCCTATTTTCTCACTGAATAGATGCTTCTGGTTCTTTTAAAGGCAGCATTCATCTCAATCAGCTCACTTTTGCTTTTTCACTACTGTCACCCAAGGAGGAGCCCCACCAGCCTCCCCCTCCCCACTTCAAATCATAGCATTCAAATACTAATTTTCTTGTCTGTGTAGATCTCCAGACTCACGGAAGAGCTCCTCCCCAACAGCAAGAAAAATACCAAAGGTTTTGAGATTAAAGATAAAATACTAGATGTTGGTACCTGTGCTTTAAAGTGTCTTTGAAATAGGTGCAATTTTTGGGGAGGAAGCTGAAGATGAACTGAGCTGAAGGATTTCCAGAGGCTGTACCTAATAACATGGATTTGTGCTGCAGCCTCAGAGCTTAACATTGTAAAACTGCAGAAACAAAGGGCTAATAGAAAAAGTTAAGTGCAAATTGGGTAAAATAAGAGGAGATCAATGTTTGTAACCTGCCACGAAGAGGGCATTCAGTCTCTTTGTTCTCCTGCTGCATTTTAGAAATCTATAGGTACCTGGGCTTCATGCCCACAGGATCCATAGCGAATAAATCTCCATGTGAGGAATAAAAATCCCCAGTTCACATCTAGGAGGTGTGGGTTTTCCCTCGTTGCAGCATCTCTGAATACTGCAAAAAATAAATAGCTTGGCATTGGTTATTTATTTTTACTGTTTTCTACCAAAGAAGAAATTAAATGTTCCTTTGGCCACCCCTCTGCAGTCATCTTCTTTTTGGCACCTTCTTTGAAGCTTCTGGGACAATTTGTTTCATAAGTGTTTACTCAGTGGGGATAGATACAGGCACAATGTGGCATTAAAACAAGCTGCTTTTAACAGAGAATAAGAATGTCTTAAGATTTCTACTTCATCTCACCATGACAGGTAACTCCATAGTGGAGAAGGCCAGGAGCAACAGGAATGAAAAAACAGCCCTGAAAAATATTTGCCAAGAAATCCACAGTCCTGTAGAAAGTGCTGCCAGTTGAAGGCAGCTGTCTAGGCTGAAGTCTGTGAACTTTTTGCACAAATCTAAGCTCAATTTCCAGTAAAACCTGGCCTGATTTATCATTTCAAATCAAAGCCAGGTGGGATTTCAGGTCATTGCAGGTGAGCTCCACTGGCCTCTCAAGGGTTTTGCTTCCTGAGCTGAGGCAGTGGAACCCCCTGCCAGATAATGCTGATTTCTTTTTTTCCAAGGGCCCCTGGAAATTGACACTGGCACAGTTTATATGAGGACAAGGTTTTGGTGAGGCTGGAGGGCAAATTTCGCTAGAGCAATGTTGTGTGACAACCAGCCTGATGTTCTCCCACACTGTGGGGCCTCAGCCCCGAAGCTGGTGCGATACCCAGGGCTTGTGTTATAGCCTAGAGTGATATAATCTGTGAAAGGGCCTTAAATCTGATACAACCGCAATTAAATTCTTCCATAGTGGGCATGTCATAATCCCATCATAATTGCCAGCATGGGTTAATAGCACTGTTCATATGGCACATAAACAGCAGAAAATGCATGCTCCAATGGATTTTCCTTTTTCCCCTTCATATTGGCCTGATAAAGTAATAGGCAATTAGGAATAGTTGGAAATTCCCCTTGGAATTTACCATTTAATTAAGATACTCGTATTAAATAGCCCCAGGCCACCAGCATGTGCACCAAATCCTCAGGCTCTCACTGCCTCCCTTCCCAAGCTCCTCCATTTCCTTGGAGTTTGGCTGGAAGTTTGGACACTGGAGGCCCCGAGCTCTGCTTTTAAGACATTTTTCAAAGGGTTTATGGCATTTTGTGGCACTGGTTTTAGTGCAGAGATAAACAAGTTGGTCACACAGTCCCGTGTTAGAACAAGTCGATGCCCTATATCAAGCTGTTTACTGTATCACCAGGACGGAAGGGTGGAGAGGTGGCAATGGTTAGGGAGCAGAGGAGGAGGGAGAGAGAGAGGTGTTGTGTTGAAGACTCAGGTGAGTTGAATTTCCAGTGAAAATGCTTCTTTGGCCTGATGGATCCAGTTTTACCTTCTGAATAGACTAATTCACGAAGGACCCAATTTCACCTTCATTTTGCTTACAGCTGTCACTGATGTCATTTAAACATTCATTCCTAGGGACAGGCAGGATATATGGGCCAGGATTTAAAAATCCATAAGGATCATTAAAGAGCAGAGTTAAAATATTCATTTGCCCATGAATGGCGCACAAAGACATTAAGCCTTTGATGCCTTTGGGCTTCTCAACAGAGAAACAGGGATTAAAGTAGATTTCACAAATAAACAAATAAATAATGTCAGTAATGTCTCCACACTGGTGTTCTCTGATTCAGTTAAACTGTTCACCACTAGAAATGCGTATCCTGAGAGGGGCTGATGCTCCAGCCGAAGCCGTGTCGGGGTAAACACTTTTTTTAAAGTTTAAGATTTATATAAGAAATGCCATCAATAAATGCCAGGCTACGGCGAAATCACTTCAGCTTTCCTGCAGTGGGACAGCTACTGTGGACTTCAAACCTCCCTGGCTGCTGGCAGTGGGAATCCACCTGTACCAGACTGTTTGCCCACGGTTTTACGGGGTTGGCTGTCACAAACCTTCCACACACTTCAAAAGGTACAGCTTTACCTTGCTACTCTTTGCCCCAGAAAGGGATTACAAGCCGACTTTGGCAAGCTCATGCTATTTCTGGTGCGCCGTCTTAGAGTTGCTCAGACACAATTGAGAGCTGGGTAATTGTTTTATGGGTTACTTAGCAAATCCAGATGTATTTATTTAGCATAAATATGCCGATAAGTGAGAACTACTGAGACGGTACCAGAGTTCTGTGCATCTCCTCAGTTCGGTGTTTGCCACATAATCTCTGGTAGAATTAGAAGGATCTTTAACATCATATTGTATGTTTAAACTAGCATCCTGCATCAGTCACTCAGTTCCTTAAAATAATCAGTTGGGGTCAGATAACTGCTTTAATAAATGTTCTTGAAATGCCGGTTGATCTGTAAACAGCACTATATGATGTGACAGAAAATGTAGCAACTCAGTTGAGAGATGGTGTGTGTCTGTTCTCGGCATTTGCTTGGCAGATAATGCCAGAAAATTTGATGTCCCTTTTGTAGACTTTGATAATTCATAAATGTATTGAGCAAGGTAAGTTCCATCATTAACCTTTAATCTTTTAGAAGCAAGTTGGCTGGAATCTATTTACTTTAACTAGCTCGTTCACTGATAATGCATGATTTTTAAATTTCCCTTTGTGCATTCCTTAGCTAAAGAAAAACACAGCTGTGTGTGAGACAAATTCTATTTATTTTCTCGTTAAGAAAAGTACAAGAAGATAGTATCATTTGAAAGCTAATAATAAAGAACTACTAAAGAACGCCCTTCATCTGTTTGCTCTGCCACTTTACGAAGGCTTTCCAAACAGTCTTTTCAGCTGTATTAGTAAGGAAAGATATCTTAAAAGTCAAAGGAAGACAAAGTTAATGCATTTATAGAAGTACCATTTCAGATAACATTTTACCTGAGTGTTTAGAGTAGTTAAATATTAGAAAGGTAGAGATAATAGAGTTGTTTGTATTCATAAATGTGGAAAGTTGCATTTTCAGGGCAGTGAAGTGTAAGGCATATCAAAGGTTTACCATCCTGGAATGTGTGGGGAGCTGTGTGCCCATCCACACCAGGAGGCTCCCTCCTGCACTCGCTCACCAAAACCCACTGAAGAACACGAATGCTTTGGTTCAGATTTGCAAATCCCTTTCTCCTCAGTTTTCTGTCCATAGTTAAATATTAGGAATTAGGAGAATTACTTGACACCAGTTAACTACCTGCCTGGACCTAGTGAAGCAGTGCAAGCGCTGAGGGAGATTCACTGATGCAGCAAGGAAAATGACACCAGGCAAAAGTCTGGCCATTTTTAGGGCCTTCTGCAAACCCCATTTGTAGGACAACACCTTCCCTGCTGTAAATAAGACGTAAAATGAACATCCACAAAGCACTCTGGAAACAGTCGGCACACAAACACCCCTCCAGGCACACAGGCACTCACACCCGTGTCACACACAACCCTGCCAGTGCAGCCACGGGGGTGTGTGTATGGCAGGGGGGATGGAGGGGACATGACCTGCACCCACACGGGCACATTTGGGCACCTCGAGCTCCTCTGGCATTGCCAACTCTCCTCTGCTCATCCAAACCTGAGGATGAGCCCCCAGCCTTCCAGAACTGACCAGTGGAAACAGCCCACGTGCAAACCTCTTGCACAGGGGTGCGGCAGTCCTGCCAGCAATCCCAGCCACTCTTTTTCGTCTCGTTACCATCCTCACAGTCAAATCTTCAAATATATGTGTTGAAATGATCTGACAATAATGGCCCTGGCTAAAATATGATGTTATTTTGACTGAATGTGGTTTAAACTGCCATCTGCTGGCTTGTACTTTTCAGGGCCAGTATTAAAAACAATGTTCCCTCTTACAGTAACCCTCATTCATATGAAAATAAAGCAGGCTGAGTAATGCCTTCCCTCCTGCAATGCACAGCTGAAAATTGCACCGAGGAATACAAATGTTGCCTAGTGCAAAGGCAAATCCCAGTGCTTGTAGGTAGATTCCTCAGGGATGTTTTTGTTCAATTTACACCCAGAAGAGAAGGTGTAGTTGCAAATGCACGTGTGCAACTTCCCCCGAAGTAAATGAGATGTGCACATACACGTGGTGTTCAGATAGTTGCTTACGGGTTTCTTTGCCTATAAAAGCAGCTTCCTGGAATATTACCTGGGACTTTTGCCAGAGCAGGAACCAAAGATGGCCTAACTCATGCTATTCAAAGTTACATAATGAAGTTTTGCTTTTTTTCCCCCCTCTCCTAGACTGTGAGAGAAAACATCAACTATTTGGCTTGAAATCTGGCAGCTGCTTGTGAAGGAGGAGTTTAATACCTATATAGATGCTTTGACTAATTTTCCCACTGGTTTTATTTTAAAACTTTTGAAATATCAGGGTGTCACTGTCACTTGCTGCTCAGAGGCGTTGGCAGGATCCCTGGAGGACATGAGTAGTGATGGGGCGATGTGCAGGACCATGACGTGAGCTCCGGCTGACTGTCCCTGCTGGGAACGGAACAGGATGCTTGGCTGGAGGGCGGAGGGATCCAGTGGCAGAGGATGTTACTGCCTTGTGTCTCTCTGCTCTCCAGAAATTTAAAAATAAATAAATAAATCCGTGAGCAGAGAAAGAAAAGGGGGAAATGTAGTGCTTCTCATGTTAAAAGCAACAGAACTTGTTCTGCAGGTTTAGGGAATACTGTGTGTCCTTGAGAGAAATAGCAAGGAGAAGGATGAGCACTGGGCTAAGAGGTGGGATGGGCCAGATCTGCAAACACCAGCAAGGACCTCATTTGCAGAGTCCTCCACCAAGCCCCAGAAACCATAAACCTCGCCGTGTTTATTGTAGAATCATAAAATGGTTTAGGTTGGAAGGGCCTTTAAAGATCATCTCAGTCCAACCCCCTGCCAGGGCAGGGACAGCTTCCACTAGAGGAGGTTGCTCAGAACTCCATCCAGCCTGGCCCTGAACACTTCCAGGGGTGGGGCATCCACAACTTTTCTGAGTAATCTCTCCCAGGACCTCACTGCCCTCACAGAGAAGAATTTTTTGCCATTCATGGTGGCAACGTGAACTCGCAGCACCGTGGTCCAGCACAGGTGCACCCTGCAGCCTGGGTGATGTTTGACCCTGCTCCCACCAGCATGTGGAGGGCTGTCCCACACCCCAACACTCCAGCACATGGCACACGGGCACCTCCAAGGCCACAAGAAAACCCTTCCAGGTGCACCATTGCTGGCTTCTCTTGTTGGCTGATGCAGTCAGGACAATCCAGAAGGGGGTTATAAACCACCTGGGGGATCTCAAGGTGCTTTGCAAACATTGTGTCACTGGTTCCCCCAAGTGCCCCTCTGAAGCTGGCAGGTATTGGGGGAGCAGAAGAGGGAACAGAGGCAGCTGTGCAGTGGCTGGGGCAGAGGAATGCAGTGACGACATCGATGACATGACTAATTTATTTAGCAAACTGAGTTTAGCATGGTAATGAGGATGTATTTGCCATCATCCCATCATTCATCGGATTTATGAGGCTCTTTAGGCAATGAGCGCTGCTGTGACTAAGTTTAGTTTGATTTGTTTAATTAATTCATCTAATTCATTTTGACTGAAGAAAACCCTGTAAGATCGTTTTGCAGATTAGAGGCACCCCAGTGCTATAAATGTGTGTGTGTATCTACCCATGTGCATCTATTTATCTATAGAGAGACACGTGGCTAGGGCTGTCTATGACTATAAAGTGCATTAAGGTTATATATTTTACTTTAAATCAAATTACTACATAAATTTCTTGCTTTTGGCTCCATAAATATTCATGTACATGGTCTAGTCTAGACTGTTTCAAGTTAAAGTATAGGTTTTTTGGTAGCATTTCTGTTCTTTTTTTTGGGTATAATTTGCCATCCATAATGCTCAGCAAAGCAATATGGAAACACTGAGGTTTTATGTCCCGTGAGGAGCAAATGACAATGCTGTTCCTGGTACCAGAAACAAAATGTGGCAGAGCTCTGGCATCACTGTGTAGGCCAAAGGGACCTCTGGAGCCCACAGTCTCCAAGGACTGGGGATTGCTCTGGGGTTTGCTTTGACAACGTTTCTCCAAATATCTCCCTGATGGTGAGGCAGGCTGTGTCTGCAGCCTTGTGCCCACTGCTGGGCAGCTCAGAGGAGCATCCTGATCTCCTGTGGACCCTCCCAGGAGGTAGCTGGAGGCAGGATGTACCTCTGGCCTTGCTGGGTACTGGGGACATGACACAGTATAATCATAGAGAGCACCGAAAGCAGCAGAGGGTGGATGGTGAAGTCATGCCCTTCCCACTGCACCTTTTACACTGGTGCCTTTTTCCATCCCTTCTCTGCTTGTTCATCTCTGGGACCACTGGTGCTTTGAGGAACATTGATTTCCCACCACGGCTACGGCTCTCAGCAGCCTCTTTCCTTCAGCGCTGAGTAGTTAAAATAGTAGTTTGGGCATAAGATGATTTGAAACACAAGGATTTTAAACGTGTTTTGGCATTTGGAGGCTGAATGCACACCTGTAGTTCCTTCAGATATTTTAGCCAATAAGATGTTGCCTTTCTACTTCATGTTCAGGCCTGAATTTTATTTTTTTTCCCCCACTTCTTTTCTTTTTTGCCCTTCCCCCTCACTTTTCATCTCAGCATATCCATAAATACATAATCTGGTGCTCAGGAGCATCACGTGAACTTACAGCAAGCCTCTGATATTGTGGAATCCAGAACCAAGGAGTGGATTATGCCAGTCCATAAATGTCTTTTTATTTCTAGTGTGACTAATATTGCTAATATTTGTCCTTTGACTCTGGAACTTTAGGTCACTGCCTGGGGGAGAGCAGGGCTTGGTTGTACCGAGTTTAAACCAGGTGCCAGCACCTGCAGTCTGGGTTTGTGCCACTGCTGCTCACTGCTTGTGCAGTGGAAGCTTCTGCACACCCCAAGCAGAAATGAAAGCTCAGCTTGTTTGCTGCTGTACGAAATCCAGTGCCCTTAGAGTTTACAATTTCTGTCATGTCTCTTTTCAAGTAAATTTTAAAAATTTGCATGCGAATTATTGAATTCATCCTCAACAAAGGTGGGGGAAATGAAAGTAAAGTTCGGGTGAAAAATCATCACCTTGACTTCTCTCTGATGCCGAATATTTAAACAGAGACAAGAAGAAAAATTTCCACTTGCAGTCTCATGTGCTGGTTTAAATCAGTCCTGTGCTTATACACCTTTTGGGCTTGTCTTCTCAGCAACCAACCTCCATCTGCAGTGTTGAAACATTTCACCTGCTCCAAATCAGACAGATATAACTGGGGAAACGATTGCCAAAACCTTGTGCCAAGGCCTCTCTGCAGCCCATGGATTTACCTGGCCACTGCCTGTGGCAGCCGTGCAGATGCTTGATGCTGGTTTTATAGGAAAATCTGTTCATGGGAACTCAAAAAGCAGATTCTGTTTGGGCTGTCACTCAGCGCAGAGTGTTGGTAACAGATCTCTGCCCTGCTTGTAGCTTTTAGCTGAGGAAGCATATGGAGCCTGATAAAGAAATCAGTCTCCAAGCCATGCAGGATGCTCTAAGAGGCAGCCAGCAGGGAGGAGTTGGAGGTATAATTTTCACAGATTTAACCAAGAACAATGACACTATTTGCAACCAAGGGGCACAGCCAAAAATTATTTGCCAGAGTGCCAATTTGCATTCCCTAGTGGCTAATTGGAAAATGAGAACAACCTGTCAAAGATTAGCCCAATTTCTAAAGCAAGCGCAAGACAGTCTGATTTTGTTTATGCAAAGGAGGCATCTAATTACAACTCAGATTTGGGTTTCAGAGTCGGTTATTTGGAGCTTTCGAGTTGTACGTACACACTCGTTATCAGCATGGGGTTACAAAGCACGGCAAATTCCAGCCAAGGTGGGTTTAACTCCTCCAGAGCCCAGCACAGCATCTCCCAGGCTGGTGTCTATCTCGCCCTGACATCAACAGCAGCTTTACAGAAAGCAGCTGCTAATGCTCATAGGTTTGAGGGCTTCGGTAAAACCGGTTTTCATTACCATGTTTATTTTATGAGATACATAGTATATTCTGATGAGGGCTTCTGGTAGTAAATCTTCAGGTTTTGGTTTGGCTTGTTTCTCTGTCTGCTGTGATAAGGCTCCGGGAGAAAGTGTTTCCCTGGATCTTGCAGCGGGATGGGGAAAGAGGAGACGGATCAGGGACGGGGGTCAGAGCAGGGGTTGGTCCTCAGCAGCATTTGCAGCTCAAATGTGACTCCCCCTGAGATGCTAACAAGGATTTACATCCATAAACCCACATTGGCAGTGGAGTTGTGTGCTTAGGAGCCAAGTGAAAATTCAGTCCTGCCTTGGAAATACTCCCGTGCCTGCTGTGAGTGTCACACGTGCCTGTGGGTGACATGAGCTCCCTGTGATGGGCATCTCTTTCCATCACATGGTTTTCAGTGGCTGATGGCAACACATCACTTCCAGTAGCAGGCCAGCAGTGAAGGATGATGTTTTTATGACCTAGAGAAAGAAAACGTGTTATTTCTGTGTTATTTGACGCTGTCCTGTACATTTAGGATGGCGTTAGGTGAGGTGTGAATGTCCCTTGGGTGTCCGAAGGGAAACCCTCCCATTTCCTAGTGATACACTTGGGTTTTTACGCAGTCCCTGTCAGTGTGTAGCTGCACAGAGGGGTGGTACACCTGCTGACAGATGTTTTCTAACTAAGTCACTCTTCTGGCTTTCTCCTCAAGCCCTTGTGGAGAGCAAAAACGGGCTGATGGAATGGCCATAGGGAACACGTCCCTTGCTATGAAGGGATTGATGCCATCATCAGCAGGGTGATGGCAGCAGTCATCCCTGATGCTCCAAATCCTTCCAGGTTCCCAAAATTTTGGGTGAAAAGCATCTTTTTCTGCAGGACACTTCAGCTTTGTTGATGTTTTGGCACAGGGTGACTCACAAGCCCTCAGCAAAGGGGAGTGCTCGGGGTGCCAAGTGGATGCTGCTTCTCACAAGCAATTAGAGAAGTTACTAAATCATATCAGAAGCCTAAAAAATTTTCTGAAGAGAAATTGGGGTAACCCTTGCTTGTTGAGAGAACATAGAAATGAGTCTCATTTCCACAGCAGTGGGAGACCCCACTACAAAAAGAAAATTAGTGGAGTTATCTTCTTCCCCTGTAGAAACCTTGGAAATCTTTATGCATGGTCCAAAAACCTTGGAAAGATTGTAAATGTAGGTGACTCCTGGGCAGCAGTTTGTGAGGGAATGAAAGCCTTCCATCACAGTGATGGCCCTGGGAGGGCAGCAATGCCCAGACCTTTGGAAGGTGATAGTTTGGACAGGATGACCTTCCCCACCACTGGAGATGGCTGTGTCTAAGGGGTCTCTGTCTGGAAAGAGAGGGAAATATTAGAGAAGAAGAGCTGACTACAAACTTCTCTCTCTCCCCTTACTTATTTTGTTGTTATTAAAGGCACCCAATGTAGGATGTAATTCTGCCTCTCAGAAGCTCGTCCAGCAGTGGGAGTGTCACTCCCTTCACACCAGTGCCCTCTGATCACATCAAAGCTCAGCGCAAAGCACGGCAAGGTTCCACCTTTGCAGGACAAATTTTGCAGTGTGACAGCATGAAAATGATTTTGCTTTTGCTGCATGATCTGCTTCTGCTGTGGCATTTGTGCCCAAGCTGTGATGCCCTCAGCTTGCCAAAGGGACTTTGCTCTGCCCCTCGCAGAGCAGCCGTCCCCTGCAGCTCAGCCTGTGAGGGTGGGGGGACAAGTGATGTCCCATTCCCCCAGCTGTGGGTGGTGGGAGGTTCCTCTGCAGCCAGGCTGCTCCTTCCAAGGCTAAGCCTATCATCTCCATGAAACATCTCCTCCTGCCAGAGCCAGCCCAGGCACTGGAATCTATGTGCTTGTCACCAGAGCTTTTGCATATAACAATACGATGCATTGCAACTGCGTTATAAGAACCATAAAAAATCCTGGCACACATAACACATTCACTTCATATAAATACTCCCAAAAAAATTCAGTGATTGAAGACTCAAATCATATCCCAGTGCAGTCTTGTTTATTCCATAACATTATTTTTATTGTGGCATGACTTATACATAACCTTGAATTTCAAGTTCAGTAGAACAGACAAAGTATTTGTTTAGAGGGCAGGACGATTAAAACCATTTTTTTCCCTGTTTGAATTGGATAAAATTGTAATATATCCTTTACGTCACAGTAGCACCCTAGTGGTTATCATATTGCATGAGTTACATGAGTTTTCAGTGAACATTATACAGTATATACTACTTTCAGTAAATAGACCAGTCATGCTCATAGTTACATGGAAAACTCCAGGAAATTTGTGATGACATTCCCTGCAGGTTAGTAATTCTACCCATTATTTATACTGGTTTGATTTGAGCTTTAAAATAATCTGGTGAAATTAGATAAGGCCCAACATTCTGCAAAACCTTTATTTCAGACAACTCCAGATTTAGTTTAGGCTAAATATTTGGGATTTACTGAATTCTAAGATCAAGCAAGTTCTCTTTATACCTTTGATACAACAGATTTAAAAAAAAAAACCACCCCAATCTCTTTGAGTAACATAATTGCTGATTTTTATGTTGATTTTTTTTTTTACATCCTTCTGCATCATTAAAAATAACACGAGTTTAGAGCAGAATTTTTTTTTCCCAGTGGGTTGGGAAGTGAAGTTCTCCGGGACCAAATCCTTACTAATCCCTCACTGTGTGCTCTGTGCCTCGCCAGCATAACATACAGCAACATGTGTGCTACAGCCCATCCTCAGTGAGCCACCACCTGCCCCAAGTAACCATTACAAATGGTATTAAATAACCCCCCCTCCAGCATGACCAGAGACCACCCAGCATTCGTGCAGCAGCTTCTCAGCCTCGGGTTTTATTGCCCCCACAAAGCTCCTGGTGCTCCTGGGGGACCCACCTGCAGCACCCACGGGCATCACCCAAAATTGTCCCAGGTCAGAGTTTGTGCACAGGGTACAGGCACTTTCCATTATTCGGTGAATCCACCAGAGGTTTTGCACGAGGCAACAGTTAAAGCACACTGTGCACTTAACACATGTCTGAGCATGTCCATCCTGATTTTGCAGAGCTCTTAAGTATCTGCTCAAATTGATGCATATACTTAAGCTTATCCCTGTAGAGTTAAGCATGAAAAGTATGTATTTAACCTTAAACATATGCTTAAATGCTTTGCTGAATGAAGACCATAAGGCCTAATCCAGTGATCATTTAAACCAGTATCCCATTATTTCGGTGGCTGCCATGTGCGTCCGTTCACCGAATGAATACTGGAGACAGATGAAGGAAAAGGAGCAGATATATCAGTGTTTTGTTGATATGGACCCCTTTATATGCAAAACTCTTGCAATTTGAAATATTCCTCTCAAGGCATTTTTAAACAGACAGGCAGTGTCAATTTATATTTTTTTTTTTTCAATATTACTAATATTGCTGTATTTTTAATCAGTTTTTCTGGTGTCTTACTCTGCGTGGCCTCTGCATTCCTACACACAGCATCTCAGTTCTCTTTAATAAAAAAGCCTGTCTCACTGTGGAAGAAACTATTTGTTAGCCCTGCAGACGTCTCATGGTGTGTGGTTTGCTGACAACTCTGGCTGAAGCAGGTGACTTTCCAACTGGAAAAAAGGAGAAGAAAACCCTTATGGCACTTCTGCCTCCATGCAAAGCTGAGCTCCTCCACCTGCCTGGGGGCTGCAGTGGGCACGTGTGGGGATTTCAGTTTGCCAGGGCACTCCTTGAGTGATATTTGCTGTGACCCGTGGATTTTTTAATGGATACGCACAGTTTTTCCTTGCTGATGTCTGCTTTAGTCTTCTCCATCCCTGCTGCCCTGAGCCTGGGGAGCGGTCCTGTGCCCCAAGTGTCTCTGCACATCCCTGCCAGCCCCTTGTGCAACCCCAGACATGTGGAGCCCCTGCACATGGATCCCCTCATTAGCACCAACATAAAGGCATAAGAAAAGGCTCAACTCCAGCTGAAAACCCACCCATCCATCCATCCATCCATCCATCCATCCATCCATCCATCCCATCTCTCAGGTAACACCAGTAGCAGATCCCAATGAAAATGACTTAGGGATTAGGTGAGGTTGGAGTGACCCTTCCTTTGAAATACTGTTTTGCCTTCCAGTGATCCAAAACAGAAGTGTTACCTTTCATTACAGCCCTGGGTGGACTTTAGGTCCATTAACTTGCCTAATTGTGCCTCTTGGCTGATTTCTACTCGAGCTTCCCGTTGTGCCCTACTGCACCCCAGAGCTGCAATTCCTAATCCTGATGTATTTGCTGTGGGCAGTGCCAGGTCTGTCACTGTGGCACCACACACCAGCAACCAGGGCAGTGGCACTTATCCCCTTCTAAACCTCCTCTCCTCCTCCCATCCAGAGGGTAAAGCAGCTTTAATTGATCATCTTGTAAAATAAAGTTGCTTATAGGTGTGCTCCTCTCTCAAATGCTTTGGCATTTACAGATAAAAGGAAGCTACTGTGTGTTATTGTTTGTTTATTGAGCTGATTGGTCAATACTCAGCTACCAACACCCTGTGATTCACAGAACTTGGCTGCAAGAGATAGAGTAAGGGAAAAAAAAGCTTTTTTTGGCTTTTTTTCCTCCTCTGTAATTGTCACCAACAGCTGAGTCCCTAACTGAGGGAGGTTGGCAAAATCTCCCTGATTCATCCAAAATAGCCAGAGGGGGATAATATTTATGTGTGTTTGTAATTTAAATAAATAAATTTTAAAAATTCCTCAGCAATATATAACTTATATGCTAATGCTATAGGAAATAGAACAAGAATGTACAGCTTTGTATAAGTAGAAGCTTCTGTTAATTTTCAAACCTCCCAGAGCCTTTCCTTTGCTAAAGAGAGATAAACCACGTTTTGTTTAGCTTGACAAAGTCGTTCACTCCCAGACTGGGAAGCTGTACGCCAGCTTTCAGCCTGAAGTGGCTTTTTGTGGCTGAGCTGGAAACCCTTTAAAAAGGTTTGTAATGGAAATGCTGACAAACAGCACGAAAAGTGGCACTAAGCGAGCAGCACTACGATATTTCCAACTTTCTAGGAAGTTCATAGACAGCAAGTGGTGAGTTAGGCTGCCTGGAAATAGACTCTTAGCAATCCTGGTTCTCTTTTCCTCCAGTGCATGAGCAGAATTTCAAGTTCAAAGGTAGGAGCTGGAGGAGGAGCTGTGGTCCTGCCCCAGCGTGGGGTCTGGCCCTGTCCCCAGCCTGGTGCAGTTGCTCCAAGACATGCCACCACTCCAGGTGGCTCCCCAGACCTGTAAAATCAGGTTCATATTTCTGTGTCTCTCACCTGTTGTAGATTTTACACCAGCTCTCTAAAACCTCCCAGTGATGTTTGATTTGCTGTTTTATTTCTTGGTAAGAAGCACCTTTGTGCTCTTCATTTTCCTCGATTGAATACTGTCTTTTATGTTGGATATATTTTAGCCTGTGACATACATGTTAATTATTTAATATACAGATTACCACTGAGCACATCATTTTATAAACCAGAAAGAGTCTCTTGGTGAATAACGAGGTTAACCTAATTAGACATGTAACTAAATATTTACAGGGGAGGATACCAGGCTGCGCAGTGTGGATCTTGCTGGTTGGGATGTGCACAGTGGGATGCTTTTACTGCCACTAAAGTCAGTATTGAGTCTCACAGGTTTTACTGGGAAGAGACACAAATTTTCAAAATCTCCCATTAAGAGCCCAATCCTGCCACCCCTGCTCACATGTGAAATCCCATTGATATCAGGGAGTCTATTTGCCTGATTAAGGACTAATTCTGTGAATAAGGATTTGCAGGAAGTGGCCTTATCTCCTCTGCATACCACAGATCCTGCTCTCTAAAAGTGTTTGCTGTAAGCGCTTATCGTTTATGTAAGTGCCCTTCAATGGACATTTATATAATGGGGTAAATATTTAAAAAGTTGTGCAGCGCTTTAGCTATGCAGGGCTAAAGGACATGAGTGCTCCTGGCTGGAGCATCAGGCACCTTTTCCCCAAGTGCCAGGAATTATAAAAGGGAAACCTGTGATTGCAGCAGGGTTTGGGAAACACGATGCCGTGCAAGAGAGATCAAGATATTTGCATTTTTTAAGTGGGATTCATTAGGACATAAAATCCGTCTCTGCTGAAAACCCAGGTAAAGCCAACTCAGAAATAATGTTGTTGCTTCATAGTAAAAGGTTTGTTGTAACTTGGCTTTCTGGCGAGCTGTCAAGTGAAACTTCAGCCATATAAATAATGGTGTTTCAAAAGGAAATGAAGAGGGTGAAATGTTTTGAGGAGATGGCAAACCCTGAGTAGTGTGTCTTTCCCTGGAATACAGATATGCCACTATTTACAACCATTACTGGAAAAACACATGCAGTGGCTGAGAGGTTTGCTGTTTTTTTTTTTTTAAATTTGACTAAACTCTTTTGCATTGTTTGTTCATCATCAGCAGAAACTACAGTTACCAAATTAATGAAAACCAAGCGATGCCTTTGAAGAATTTTTAAATGAACCTTAACCGCTGCCTACGGCGACTCACTCAAAGTGAAGGAAAAAAAAAAATAAATAAAATAAAATTAAGGTGAACTAGCCACTGTTACTAAGAGTCAATTGACAGAAGGCATGGGTCATTAATTTTGTGTCCTTTGTTTTGTCAGTTTGTTTTCGTGAGGCCTGGTAGAGAAAGTAAAACCAGTCAAGCTGAAAATTGTCTGCTCTGTAGCTTATTTCCCCTCCCAGCATGCCCTGACCCAGGGGAGCGGCTGCGGGGCCGTGGCCCTCCTGCCCCTCCCGGCCCGCATCCCCGTGGCGGCAGGGGTTGGTTAGCAGAATGTTAATTCTGCCCCAGCTCAGCTTTAATCATGTGCAGGTTCTGGACGTCGGGAGGAATGAAATGTCCTCCCGCCCGCAGTAACTTCAGCGAGGGGAAAAAGACCCCGCGGTGCTTTTGGCCTTGGAGTAAACTCTGACCGAAAGTCAGAAGGAAAAAAAAAAAAAAAAAGCCGTGACCAAAGGCAAAAAGAAATGTATTGCTAATTTTCAAACATCCTCACAATATTCCTCGGCCTTTTCCTCCTCTGCCTGTGCGTCCTTCCCACCCACCTCCCCGGGGTGCCCGTGTGGGGCCGGGATGCTGCAGGTGAGGACCTTGGTGCCCCAGCACCTGGGTGGGATCTCTTCTTTCACCAGTACCCCAGAAAACCCCTGTGAGGCTGAACTCTTTTATATTTACATAAATCCTGAGTACCTTCACTGAATAATCACAGCTAGTCCTGCTTTACACAGATAGGAATGTTTAACTCTCTGATTGTGGTGGGCCCAGAGGTCCTACAGCTGACACAGACCTCATCCCTGCACGGTCCATCCACAGAGGAATGCCTTGCTCTGTGATAGTTTTCTCCTTAAATCGCGAGAATAGTTGGCGGCATTCAAAGAAAGCAAATATTACACATTTGCAACCAAATCCCATAAAATTAGCAGTGAAAACACTTTCCTTTCTGTGCCAGAGATGCAGGAGGTGATAGGTGGACATCGGATACACGAGGCAGATGCTCGTTGTTTTGCTTTTCCTCACCAAGTGCACCCACGTGAGACCCAGCAGCCCTCCAGCGTGACCGCTCATTTCCGTGGCCGCCCAACTGAACCCGCACAATCTCTCCCCGAGATGTAAAAGATAAATGTGAACCTTTTGGTACGCAATTATGCCAAATTAACTTGTTCCCCTCGTGCCTGTAAGGTTTGGGTGGATGATTGGATTCCTCTTCGTTTTGGGTTTGAAACAATCTTTTCCGTCATTAGGCTGGTTGCCAGAAGTGGGTGTTTGTGGCTGGGTGTTATTGCAAGGGCTGAGGGCCAGTGTGCTCATAAACAGAGAAGTGACATAATGTCTTTGGTATAATGAGACAGCTTAATGCAAAGCACTGCAGGAATTAGGGGACACGCTTCAAGAATGGAAATGAAACGTATGGAAAATGTACTGTTAGTGCTCTGTCAAAAAGACACAAGAAAAAAAATCCCACCTATTTGATTAAACACTCTTGGAACGAGTTGTACTGAGAAAAATGATTGCTTTAGCTCCATTATCTTAACGTTCATTGGAAATAAATTTCCATTAATTGAGTAGCCTTTAAACCAACAGTTAAAATTGATTTTGACACATGCCAAAACCTCACAGTTTTTGGCATTATCTCCTAGATGCTGGTTGTTCGTAGGAATGTGCTATAAAGGTCTTTCTTCCTGTTGAGAGATGGCTAACATTTTTTTTTGTTGTATAATTTAGCATTGGTGTTGCTTAATATTTGTTTTTAAGAGACCAAAGCAGTTTGCTGAATCACTTTCATGGTTCATTAAAGCAAAAGCTGCAGCTTCTGTTCTGAGTGCCCAGATAACATTTTCAGATAAACACAGTTTCCTGGAGTTTGTGCTTTTTTTGTGGTTTTTGTTTTGTTTTGTTTTGTTTTGTTTTGTTTTCTCCTAGGTCAAGCCCAGAACCTTTACCTTATGAAACAGATTACGCTTTCCAAATATTGTATGTTAAGTGTGTGTTGTTGCTTGTTATCTATAAATCAGATGCAGAGTCTTAATGCCCAAGAATGTTCCGTTAACTCTAAAGAGAAACGTTCACTTTTATATAGGAAAAAAGTCTTGGCAGACAAGTTGGAAGTACCAGATGGAATAGGTTGTGCCACACGGATTATAAGATTTCCCCCCCCTCCTCCCTTCTTATTGATGTCTTAAATTGAACATGTTCCATCTGTCTGCTCTCAATAATGAATAGTAACTTTTTTTTTTATTGTAAAGGTAACAAATTCCATATAGAATAAATTAATTCAAGCATGTAATGAAATGTGCTAGGAGTGTGTGTGTTGGAATTATGTGTAGAAATCTAATCTAGTTCGTAAACTGCAGCAGGTAAGACTGGTGGCAGAATTGACAGCTACTCAGGGAAGGGCAGGTAAAAATTGCTGTTAAAAACGATGCCAGGAGAAGTTTGCAGCAAGAACCTCAGGATCTCACAGGATGAGAAATTCAGTTGTGCCATCAGAGTTTATTCAATTTAATAGTGCTTGGATAAGGGGCTTTCAGTCGTGTCAGGTCCTTTTCCAGCACGAAGGGTCTGTGAGGAGGTAGAAATGTGGTGTTTTACCTGTGTCAAGGCCCCTTTGTGCTGCTGGAAGGAAACAGAACACAGTGTCCATTAGGCTCCGGTTCCCCCTGCATCTCCTGAAGAGGTTGAACATTGCACTGTTAGACCAACAGCATTTTTAATTTCTCCTCACTGGAAAAAATCCAAAGGATATAAACTTAAAGCAAACTCAAGTGCTTTGTACGCTGAAGCAAAAACAAAGTAACCTTTTAATGCAGTGATGAGCTGTTGGGTTTCAGACTGATATGTTTGGTTTGAGATAAATCCTTGCTCCTGCTCGAGACTGCATTTTACTTTCTCTCCTTTACTCTGTAGTGGCTTGAGATAAAGGCACTGTGCCTTTTTTGCACGTTTCTATAAATAGAGAATTAAATACAGAGCTTTAAATGCTGAAACAGGCACACTTTTCTGTTAAAAGTTGATTTTATTTTCATCTGAACACACAAATATATGTATTTTTGTTCTTGTATCAATGAGTTTTAAAAGGTTGGCTCTTTAAACTTTTGGGAACAGTTGGTTTTGATTTTGGATGTAATAATCTTTTCTTTCTGTGACAGGGGTTTTTATCTGGAATTGGAAATTACTCTTTCTTTACTTACAGATAATTGATGCAGACCGAACTTGTTAAAGTCAAAACAAACAACTGAGTTCTTTATTACATGCTTATGTGCTTAGTCACCGACTTTATATTAGATTCTGCAAATGGTACAATTTATGCAGTGACATGTCGGAGACTTAATGTTGTAATTTTCCTGCTCCTAATGGAGAATTAAGAACCCGGAGGAGCTCGGAGGTTCACATGCGCAGAATCCCTACTGCTTGGGTGCAGAGGTCTCGCAAAAATTTAGTAAGTGAGAAGGAGAACAAAGATCCTTAGTCGGGGGGGAAAAAAAAATTGGATAGCCTGTGGCTGAGAAGCTGATTGGGACAGGTAGGCACAGTGGGGCGCGGGATAATGAGGCACATGGCAAATGTGATGCACAGATGTGAAGCCAACTGTAGCTTTGGTTCCAGGAGCCGCGCATGCCACAGCGCTGCGCCTCGGGGCTATGTCTACACCAGAACATTTGGAGCAGTAAACGACGGGCAACATTAGGTTCAAATTAATCTATTACTCCAGAGCTGTGAAATGTTGGTTGCTTGTTGCGGAATTACATTGCCTCTGGGTGAAATGTTTTAGGGAGATTTTAATGCATGCTCATGGCTCGCAGAGCAGATTAAGAGGAGAAAGGGAAATTAGAAGGGTTAGGAGGGCTGTTGAGGTGCACATTTCTGGTTAAAGTATATGAAAAGGGTATTACATATTTCACAAACAGGCCTGCTCTCCTGTTGGCCACCTGCTGGGACTGAAATATCCTATGCCATAATGAAGGCAGGTTTGCAGAAGCCTTGTAAATAGTTTAGAAAGCAGATAAAGGCAACATTGGCCTTTCCGGAAAATTTGGGAGCACGGAACATTTCTTCTATCCTGCTCCAGTATCCCTAAAACCCTGACCGAGACAATGCCAAACTTCAGCTCTTAGCTATTTACCACTTCAGTTTTGACCACGATGCTAAATGACAGGTAGCCTCCTAAAGTTTCACAACACGTTATTAGGATTAAGTAATCAGATCCAAGCTGTTTTCCCCTGGTAGCTAAGTGGTCCTGGCAGGCCCCTTTAAACAGATCCATGGTCCAAAAGGACATGTATTCCAAGTTGTAGCATAAGATATTCTAAATCCTCGTCAATTAAATAAACTTTATTAAATCGGCACAAACTGTTTGGAACTATCTATAAAGAATATATTCTTTTACTATATTGTTGCTTTTCTTATAAAAAAACACTTAATTGAAATGCCTAAGAGCTGCCTGGCACAAAAGTCAATAAAAAGCCTAGAATAGAGTTTATAGGGGTTGTCTATGTACATAATTAAATCCTTCAGGCACTTTAAAACTCTGCAAAATAAATGGTTATGCAAGAATGGCCTGCTGAGAGAAGAAATGCTTGTATCAGCTTTAAGCAGCTGCTCTCTGCTCGGTGTTTCTGTGCTGGAATGAGAAAGCTATTAGAAGAGGGGATGACTGCAAGACCCATACAAATCATCTTTGTTACTGACACTTCAGGGAGTGCTTTATGGTGGCTGTCAAGCCCAATACAGAACTTGGGCCGTGCCTGCGAAAGTCAACCGGCGTTATTTGAAAAGGAGATGGTGGTGACAAAACCAACATCTCTGCCCAAATAATGTTGGGGGCCAGGATGGAGGGAGCTGAGGCAGGAGTTAATGCTGGCTGCAGCCAGGCACTGCCGGGCGAGCGTGCGGCTGAGGCCTGGGTCTGATGGAATAACAGAGGTTAATTGCTTGCAATGGTCTATTGCTGTAATAGGAGTAAAAGGGGAGGACTGTACTTAGATTTGATTTCACTGTTCTTTAGGGAATACAGATCGAGGGGGTGGGATTGTTATTAGGGGCAAAGGAAGTGGTGCTAAAAAAAGAAGAGTTTAATGAATGTAACCAATAGAAAAATTGTAGGTTTGTTTCTCCCTCTGGCCCTCAAAGTTATGATAAATGATAGCACAAGGAAAAGATAACCTACCATGAGAGTAGGATCACCAAGGCCAAATACTAAAACTCCCAGCTGACTGCCCCATACACTGCAGCCTCTGTTCGTGTTTATTTTTTCTGCTCACTCTTGGTTTCGTCAATCAGTATGATAGACGATAACTCCTGACTAGAGCAGCCTGTGTCCTGCTCTCTCACGGTGGGTAGCATGTTGTGGTTGGCGCCGTGCAGTCGGAGGATCACCCGCATCAGAAGCATCAGGGGATGAGGTAGGGAGCAGTCTTCCAGCAGCCCCGCTCCTGGGAGAATAGCAGGCAGCGGTGTTATCAGCATGCAGCCACGCTGCCAAGAAAATGACCACACATTAGTAGCTTTGTTTGGGTAGAGTCTAGGGGGGATGTCGCTCGCAAAAATTGAGACGCTCTCTTTCTGTTAAATCATCCCGGTTGTGAGTGTTAAAAGATAGCTTGTTCAAAAAGAAACCATACGCGGCTTGCCCGAGGCGAGGCCGCGACAAGGCTGCGGGAGCAGCGCGGAATTCGCAGCGCTGCAGTCTCGGCGGCAGACACACACCCGTCTGTCTCCAGAAAGCAACAGGTTTTCCGCTTGCTCCTGCACCAAACCATCCTCTGCCCTGCCCGAGGGCAGCCTTGCCGTCCTTCCCTGCCGTGCCTTTCCCGACGCCTCGCCTTGCTTATGCTTCGCCCCTGCCTTGCCTTTCCTACGACTTTCCAGGGGACCAGCAAAAAAGAAAATAGCCTTTGCTGGCCGCTGACATGTGAAGAGCTGCTTGCTAAGCCAACAGCTCATCAGATGGCTGGAATTTCCTGCGCCCGATCCGCGGATCGCTGGTGTTGTTTATCTCCTCTCTCAGCACCAATATTTGCCATGTGTGTTATCGCTGAAGGTTTTGCTCCTATTTTGCTAATAAAGGAAAAGAGAAAGTGTGTTTACTCTTGCTGAAACCTCAGCTCTTTCGGGGGGTTTGGGTAGAGGCTCTGGGGCCATTTTATTTTCGAGCTGAGCACCCCCTGCCTCCCCTCAAAGAAGGAAGTAGCCAATGTGAAATTCTTTTGATATCTTGTGATGTAGCAGTGGTCAAACATTTCCTGTTCAACATTTTTTCCAGTGTATTTGTGGTTCTTTTCCCAGGAACAAAAGTTTCAGGATTTTGGTGGACTGGGCTTTACCAAACACTTTGGGCAAGGCTGACAAATGCATCCACCTTGGAGCGGGGCAGCTGATGCGACCGCAGTCACTCGGAGCATCCAAATGGGCTTTTTAGGAAATAACCCCCGTGTGTACATTCCCACTGGGTGCAAATTTCTTAAATGAAACACATCTTTCCTCATTCTCACCGGTTTCTCCCTAATAAGTGCTGGTCTGTGTTGAGGTGAAATTTAACACTAGAATATTAGTTTTATTCCAGCTAATTATGTTACTGCTCATGAACCCTTGGATTTAGGGTTGGTCTGTTTCTAGTTATCCTGCCAAGTTTTTTACTTGACGGAGGGGGTCTGTTTCATACTACTTGGCCTCCCAACCTTTGTAACCCCTGGTTTCCTCTCTTTTCTGAATCACAAGTTTATGTTCTCCCCTTCTGTGAAAAGATTGAAAGCTTGCTCAAGCACAAACTGACCGAAAAGCAGTAGTAATTTTTAGTAGATCTTTTCTTAGCAAAACATTTTTGCTGAAAAATAAGGTAAATGCAGTTATGACTGCTGATAGAAAGGAATCCAGCTATTAATAAAAAGCAGAGAGGGATTTTGAAACAGGGCTTCCACTGTTACAATGGAGACATTTTCTATTACTTTATTTAGTGCAACACCTGTGGCTGCTCACATTGCTCGTGGCTGAAACAGTCCAGGTCTATGTAGAAAAAAATATTGCGGTTTCATTAACTTATTTGTACTTTATGTCAGTGTTGTAGCGAGGACTGGGCTTGCAGGGACCAGGTCTGGGAGGGGGAAGGGGGCCAGGAGCAGAGCCAGGGTGCGGTGGATGAAAACAGGGATCCTGTGGAGGATGCGTGGATGATCCCAAATCCCACGTGCCGTGAGTGAGTGATCACTCGTGTGACCTACAGCTGGAGCTCTAATCAGAGGGGAAAGTGGAGCTAAAAGCATAGCAGATGATAGAAAACTGTTAGCTGTTAGTGTCTGTGCACTCAATTTGTCCCAGGAAATATCCTTGAATGATTAAACTTCCCTGGCTGAAGCACTTTGTGCTCCTGCTTGCTATAAAAGAGATGCTCATTGTTTTCCAAGTCAGATATTGCTGCTTAAATTGAACCAAGAATATGTGATCTGGGTTTTGGCTGCTCCCTGCGTGCCCAGACCTCTGGCCTGCTCCTGCCACCCCTGATGCTTCGGGAAGTCATCTGCCTTCCTCTGCAACTGGTGTCCACCTCACTCCTAAGGACAGTCAAGGCACCTCAGTAGGATGTCAGCAAATGGATGTATTTGCTAAATTTCATTATTATGTTTGCCATTAGGCTTTAGTCACTGGCTTGCCTATATTTATCCAGACTGTGGCTTTGTGCACTGTGTCTAAAAGCTGTACTTGTCCCTTCTACATCAAATACTGCTGCAGAGGATCTGAATGCAGCATCTTCAGAGTCAGGCTGTAAGAGGTGTGTGGGAATGTTTGTGCAACACAGACTAATTCTTTCATTTAAATACTGGGAGCAAGAGAAATTCAGGTGTGTATCATAGCTGTTAGACTCTAATTGCTCTGAGCACAGGAGGACCAGCCAGTGGTGCTTTATTTGGGTTTGGATGAAAGTGGATTTTTGAGCATATTCAGGAAGTTTTAAAAAGGCAAACAGGATTCAGGTGGTTACAGGCTTTAAATGGGCCTCACTGGACTCTCCTCTTGGTTTCCATAAAAGTTAACTACTGAGATTTATCTTGGAAATAGAACGATGTGTCTAACAAAATAATTTACTTTCTGCTTGATTAATATATAGACAGTAAAACACCACTGAGCTGGTCATTGAAATTAGGGGCAGGAAATGGGATTCCAGTCTTTTGGCACTGCAGTGAAAGAGCTTCGGAATCCAAAGCATGGGAAAAAGTTGCTTCGTCTCTTTATTACTGTGTCTGTTGGCAAGATGGTTTTTAACAAACAGGTTTAATCACAAGAAAACAATACAGACTTACTTGAGATAAATTAAAGCATGTCAAAAATTATATGTATATCCAGTACTAAACTCAATTAATTGTCTTGACCGACATAATTCAGTGATACGCGCTTCTTTTAGCTCGTATTTCAGTATGAGTTTTATCAGCTTTTTATGGCCCTGCTCAATTTAAACCAGAACGTGCTGGGTCTTTCCCAGCCCTGGCTCCTCTGGGTCCAATTCTGTTTTTCTTCTTCAAGATCTGATTCTGCTCCCATTGTATTCAACGACAAAACCCCCAGTAAAGTCAGGAAACCAACAGCCTTTATTCCCACTGAGGCCGGTGGGAAGCAGAGCTGGGTAGGAATTGCCAGGTTCTTCTGTTTTCTTAAACTAAACAATCCAGGCTCCTTTGGTTCCCTCTCACAGACGGTTTGTCCAAGTAACCCTATTGTAAACCTGTTCCAGGCTGGATTTTATTCTCCGTGGGTGACTCAGTCGCACGCGGTGTCCCTGAGAACACAGCAGTGGTTGTGTAACACAGTGAATAATCCCTTGGCTTAATTCATAGAGATATGCTTTGGTCCTTATCGAGGTGTGCCTCCTTGACACCACACCGCCATCCCTAATCACCACTCCACGAGCCTTTTCTCAGTCCTGAAGGGTGAAGGATGAGTTTCGGTTTTGTAACAGATCACTTGCTATTTCTATTATTAAATGTCAAACAGCTTATACCCTTTTTGTTTACACAGCCCTACTCTCTGATAAAATCACTAATGAAAGGATTTAACAAGCACAGAGGGAAAGTTGCCCTATAGAAAATTCCATTAATAATCTTCCTTCAACCCATACCACTCGCCTTTTCCTTCCAACAACAATTCCTTGACGTTTCCAGACAAGCTGGAAGATAACTGAAAATCGTGTTACAGAAATCCTGGAATAAATGTGAGTCTTGCCTAGTCTTCAGCATCGATTTGCAGATCCAAGTGTGCAGTAAGCTTTTAGTGAAAGATTTTATAAGTGAGGAGAGACCCACCAGACCTGACAGTCTTCCTGAGGAAACAAAAAAGCCAAGAGGTTTCCCCAAGAGGGTTAATGAAGATGAGCCTGCATTACTGGAAATGCAACATAAATGCTTTATTACTTTGCAAAGAGTTTTTTATGAAAGTCACACAAAAAACTGTTCACCTAAAAGTGAGGTGCGCTTTGCTTCACGTGACATGCAAAATTTCACCTTAAAATTTGAAATCTTTTACTATAACTGAAGGAACACAAAGTTTTGACCGTTCTCTCTATCCAGTGGCTTTCTGTGCATAGTCTTTCTTCCCATGAATTTAAAATAGTTTGCTTCCAAAATGTAAAATCACAATGAATTCAAGTAAAGTGACAGCATGCACTGGTTCATTACATTATGTGTCAGAGCAAATCAGAGGTCCCCGAGCTGGTTTTTGTTAGAGAGCTCCTCTGTGATGGCCTGGCAGATTGGCACTGCCCCTGCCTATCTCCCATGTCACCTTGCTTCCTGCTCATGTACAATTACACTCTACATGTGAGCTGCTTCGGCCACTTGCTTGGCTTTAGGTCCCTGCAATACCAAAGAGAAGCTGCTTTGCTTTCAAGGCACCTGACACCAACGTATCCTTAAATCTCTTTGAGATCCTTCTTCCAATCTCTGTCTTTCCCCCCTACCAAGAAGAGAAAGAGGACAAAACACGTAGTTTGGGGTTTGCTCTGGGTTAGCAGTGTTATAAGCTGTTATAAGCCTGCAATATTCGTGTTATACATTTGAGGATTGCTGAAAATATTTTGAACGTGTAAAAAAAACCAAGTGACTGGGCCATTAAAACACCTGCACACTTTGAGGTTACTTATGTATGAAGATGTATGTGCTGGAAGTTTCTCTAAAGACCTTCTATAAAGTTACCACTGACCCTGAAATTTCACCTTTACTGTTGCTTCGTATGGGAGATTAGTTTATGTTGCAATAAATTGATAACTTCATGCAGCTGTAATACTTGCTGCTGTTTCTGCCATCCCCCGTGCACGCCCTGCTCTGGATTTGGTGCAGACAGAGCTGTTCTCAGCTGAGAGCACCACCTCAGCCAGCTGATTTACCGAGAGTTTCCTTATCACGCACTGTCACGCTGCACCGACGGCTGAGCGTTGCTTTGCGCTGGAAGCCTTTAGGATCAGCGTTGGCAAGAAGGGGAGAAAGGTTCAGGAGACTCGTGGTGAGAGTTCAACACCTACAGTGAGAGGGGGCTTCTACTCATTTTGGTGATTTTTTTGGTAAGATAAAGGGCTTTGGAAGTCACGGTATTTCGCATGGGTTGGTGGATGAGGCTCACCCACAGCAGAGTCAGAGGCTGGGCAATCCCACATCCCTTTCCACTGCCATGACTCAGGCACTGATGCACGGTTGTGGCAGCGTATGATGAGCTTCCCACTGACAAGATGCCAGTCCTGGCTGGAACAAAGGGACGCATCCAGGGGTGAAGCGGGGTGCTGGGGCTGGGCTCCTGCTCCCCAGCCCCTTGGGCTTCATTTGGTGGCAGTGTCCCACGGAGGCTTTGTTTATTTGTTCCACGATTACGTGGATGAGCTTCCAGAATTTATGAGATCAGAGGTCAAGTGAAAGGTCGCAGTTCACAGGTCAAGTGAGAGGCTAAAATTTGTGAAACCAAGGAAATGACAGGACAGTGCCAAGTGAAAGGTCAAAAGTCAAGTGAAAGGTTCAGCGTGGATGAAAGTGAGCAGCCTGAGCGCCGGCCAGACCACACACCCAAGAGGATCCGTACTGACATCCTCAGCATCAAAATGCAGTCTAAGTTTAATTCCCTGGCAAAAACCGGGGCAGGAGGTGGGCTGAGAAGGCATCGCTCAGATCAGGCTCCAGCGCTGGCTCTGATGCTGCCATTTGAGGGTAACTGAGGCTGATTCCATCTTAAGGCTCAGATGGATATTGACAACAGAGAATTTTGAGCTTTTTTCACAAAATTTTCATCAGGATGGGACAAGTCAGAATTAGATCCTTGTTCTTGACAGTAGTTCTAGATTTATTTCTCTAGGATGAGTCAGTGTTGGTTTGTCCTCCCCATTTCTTTCACTGTATTTACATGCAAAATCAGTCTTGTATGTATGTAGACCAGGTCAATCAAGCTCACTGTTTCACATTTAAACCCTGTTGCACCAGAGAGCAGTAATTTCCATTTGATTCTCATTTCAGCATGCTTCCCTAACAGCAGCTTGAGTCAGCAGGGCACACACTCACTGCAAGCTCCTGGTTTGTCCATTAGGGATCTGTAATTGCATGTGCAAAGATGTCTTATCTGCTTTATTTTTTTTTTAGTATAAAGCAGAAAAAAAATTAATATTGGTCAATAAGTCAGTTTATCTAAAATGGTTTCTTTTAGCCTCAATGCTGTTTTGAGATGACTTTTGTCCTGATGAGTATAAATGAGTGAAGAAATCCTCATGAACTCAGAAAAAGAAAAAAATATAAGGAAAAAATGATGTCACCCTTCCTTTCTTCCAGTCATCCCTTTCTTCAAAAAGACTTCAAACAAAAGAGTGAAGCCTGTTTTTTAATGCAGGACATTACCAAACTAGTGGAACACAGTTAATATTGGCACACCTTCTAATGGCGTGAAGGATCATTGCAGTAATTAGGCTCCATATTAAAAAAATTGAGAGGCCTTCTTTCCCTTCCTAAACTGCTTCCTTGCTTCATGATAAACCATGGTCCCCAGGGACACGATTCCTGGAATTTTTCTTCCATTTGTCTTCTGTTGAATTGCACCCCTGGGAAGGGGACTCATCTCCCGGTCAGAAAAAGAGAGGAAAACAACAGTCAGGACAGTAGGGGAGTGCAAATCAGTGCTTTAGTTCCTCGAGTTGATAGTCCTCAAAATGCTTTATCTTGCCTACACCAGTTGCATCCTTTCTAGATTAAATTTCAGCCTCCCAGTGTTTGTCCTGCTTTCCACCCCCCTTCAGAAAAAGTGGGATGTGGAGTGAAACATTGTGTGCTTGATAAGGGAGATGTAGATCTTAATGCCAACACGTCTACTCACAGGCTTCCTAGAAAACGGGCATTTATGCTGATTAATGGCAACTGCAGAGAGGTTGGATGACCTTTGAAAATCCCTTCCAACCCACACCATTCTATGGATTCTGTGAAAAAGAGGTTAAAAATTGCAAAAGGCCACCAGCTGGTCTTTGATTTACACCCAGCTCCAGAGAAGGATTTAGATTCTGCAGCGCTGGTGTCTCCAGCATCTAATCATTAAGCATCTGGCTCCAGCAATAGCTTTCCAGTAGCTGTGTAGGAGTGATCTACTCCTTTGAGCAGTGTCCCACTGCCTGCAGACCCTCCCAGGTGCCCCCAGTTGGGGTCTGTGAGCCCAACATGCTCTACATTCACCATCAGGGGCCACAGTGACATGTGTGATATGTTAAACCCCTCTACTCTGCCTCCCAATGTTATAGGATTAAGCTGCTTTAAAACCCTTTGATTATATTAATTTCACGTTTCTTCCACGGGGAGCACAGTCGTCTGCTGTCTGGAGCTCTCCCACTCCAAATTACAAGGAATGTTATGTATTCTTAGGAGTCTTGTCTTGTTGGGAATAACAGTGAATCACAACACTGTTCTCATTTGCTGCACATTTGTTATCTGCCTTGCACGGTTCCCAGCAGTGTGGGGACAGTTTGTTGAGTGGCATGTTAATACCATTTATTTTTTTAAGCCTAACTAGGGGTATAAAATTCCTCGTCAAAATTCTGTCACGTTCTCTGGGCACTGGTAAATGAGTATCTCCTTACAACTGTTTTCTTTCTAGCAGAGAAGCCTAAGCTGGTGTACACACGTAGGAGTGTTCAGTGCTCTCTGGGAAATGGGGCTGACAAAGAAACCTCTGAAGTCATCTAAGGCCAAATTCTTTCCACAGAAATCTGTGTGTATGGGACCCACTGAACTTGCACATGCATATCTGAGGGCAGATTTTGACCCTAGGTAAGCAAACAGCTATGACCAACGAGTTGTTTGCTTTTCCTAAGTTTTTGCCTTTCCTGATTATTAATATTGGTCTCATAAATTTTTTTGAGCTACACTTTCAAAACTCAAGACTCCAGGCCCCAGAGGATGAAATACAGCAGCCCAATTACACACAACCAGCGTCAGGCTCTAAAAGTCAGGAGTTTTTGAAAGACATGAACAATATTTAGAGAGCTGGTTAATATTAATTCCTTTGGGAACTATAAGTCTGGCCATTAATAGGCTTAGAGTGATAAAAATGGCAGTATGGTGTGCATGTATAGATGATATTGTCAAAAAGAGGCAATTAGTAGCACAGAAAGCACATGCACATGTGGTGAGCAGGTTGAAATGAGAAATACTGCCAGCAACATGATAACAGAGCTAATGGCACGAGAAGAATGAAACAGTAGCACAATTTGTTCCTCAGCTAAACAGAGTGAGGATTTTTTCATCCAAACAGATTTTCTTTCTCATTCTCTCTGGCTGTTGCTAAGGTCCCAAGTCAAGACATCAGACAAATGCTTCTTGTCTACCTTCCCACACGTATTTGACTGAGACTAGAGAATGTGATTATTTGCCTGAGGATCTCTCAGAAATTGGGGTTGAAAGCCACGATCTGAGTCTTTCTGGAGTCAGTAGAAATACTGGAAATGACATCCCAATCTGAAGCATCCCCCCCCACTCAGGTTTAACTTGTCAGGTGTTTTAAATTGGCCAAATATTATGTTCCCTACCAACTCTTCTAATCTTGGCAGAGGAGTATTTGAGCCCAGACTGGCAGACTGATGGGCTCTGAGATGATGATTTCAGTGTGTGTCCAGCAGGTACTCAAGGACCAGAGGATGCTGTGCACAGAGCCCACTCTGATGTTACAGATAATCGACTGACTTATCTCCCAAGTGCATCCAATGCCTCATACAGCTTCATCTTTATCTCATTATGCTCTTTTAGGGTTAAAAATGAGGAGTTTACAGGGCAGCAAAAATGCTCCCTGTATCCTCGGGCGGGGACGGTTATCATAAACACAGCCCCGCCAGCCTTTGAGCTGAGTGAGAGCTTTTGCATTTTGGCTTTGGAAAGGTACACACCTGTCACTCTAAAACGGAGCAGATGGGTTATAATCTTATCTGCTCACCCTAGATTTGTTGTCAGAAGGAAGTGAGGTAAGGGCAAGTGGTAAATGCAGTGAGGTTTATCTGTGGTGCAGGCCACGCTTTTCCCTCAATGCACTGACCAAAGAAATTGGTGAAGGGGAACATTTTGACTTCCCCTGAACAATTGTGTTCTCAATTCTTATCTTGTGTTGTTGAATAAATAATTGATATTATAGCAGCAAAGGGCCCCAAAACCAAACTGGCCCATTTTACAGTTTCTTGTCATTTGAAACACTATTTTGATTACTTTTCTTATTCTCACTAGTATGCTTTGGCCTGTTCACTCCACTGATTGCTACTGAAAACCTCAGCATTTGTGAAATATTTTGGCAAGACCAGTGCCTAAGGTAGTGCCATTCTCTTCCTTTGTACAAACCTCATGAGAAAAACCCATGCACCCTGTGCCAGTGCTGGTAAATAAGGACCTCTTATTAGTTTGAACTGCTGCTCTGTCCTATTGCATTATTCTTTCTCTTCTTCCTACTAATTATTCAGAGTTTATTGCACAGACAGTAGAATTTGAATGGTATTGATATAATAGAAAGTGTCTCTAGTAGACTTTTGCTCTTGCTGCTCTGCCTCTGGGATTGTCTGATTGTGAATGTGATGCGTGAGAACTACTCAAGCTTTCCTTAAGAGTTTGTCTTCCAAAAATTGCACATAACTTTAGAGATCTAGGCCTGATTATAGGGTCAGCAAAGGAAAGGGTAATCACTCAAGCTTCAGTGGGCCTAATCACTCCCTGTGGAGTGATAATTGTTGTCCTTCACCACACTTAGAGTGCAGGCAGTGTCTGCTCTGTCACATAGCTTTACTTGCTTCCTGCCCTCTATTAGAATATTAAATCCTCCAACTGGCAAAGCATTTTGACTCTCTACGTTTAAAAAAAAAAATTGAGAAAAATGCTGTCCATTGGAGCAGAGCACTGAGATATTCACACAATAAAACCTGACACCTTATATATCACGCACTGAGAGAAGCACCAGGAAAGTTTCCAGCATGAAAACTACTGAAAGCTATGTCAAATATGGGCATTTATCATTTGTGTATAGAAAACAGGAAATTATTTGGCCCATCTCATCCCAGATGGAATGTGGAAGACAAATCCAGTACGGCAGAGCATAATTATTTACAACTCAGCAAATGAAAACCTGCACACCACTACTGAAAGCAGGCCAGGAAATAGCTAAAATATCAAAATGATCTGAAAAGGAACAGAAGGTGCCAAAAGGTTGAGAGCTTGTTAAAAATTGACCTTCACTCAAGGGCTTCATAAAAAAATCGAGAACGGATTGGAGTAAGTTTGGGAGAGTTAGAGGAAAATATAAACCCGTTTCCCATCTTGGCAACTGGAAAAGACTGGATTAAGTTGGAATTTGTACTTTTTTTAATCTACTGGGAATATTAGATATCCCATTAGTATGTTTTATTTCTAATTTCTGTTGCACAAGAATGGTAGCAGTACCCCACAAGATGGGAATACTTGCACACTGAAGGTGATGATGCTCATATTCCAAAAATCTGCCATCTCTTAGTTTTGGGGCTAATCTAAGGGTCACTGGAGTCAAAAGGAGTCTTTCAGAGGAATTTGGATCAAACTCTTTTATTCTATGTTTACGTAATTACAGAGCTCTTATGGCGGGAGCAGTTCAATAATGGGCGAGCACAAGCCAAGGTCTTCACAATTTTTTCTACTGCCTGTTTAGAGAAGCTCTATCCTTCTCCAGTCCCAGCTCCACTTTTGGCATTTTGCTCCATCCTACAATATTTAGGTTGTCTGATTTCTCCAGATCCTGCAGAATCAGTCTCCCAGCAGTTAAACCTCCCAAGAAAACGCTGATTGTGGTTTGCTCATAGCACTCTTTGGAAAGGGAGTAAATAGCAAAGTTGAGCTGGTGTATTACAAAAATGCCAATTATGCTTTCCAAAAATCTCACAGCTGAGAAGCAGTCTTGACATGGCACGATGGGAGAGGTGTCACCTCACTAGGATGTAAATGAGGTTGCTGATAAGAGCAGATGTGGAGTAATCCTGGAGATTTTCAGGGTGGGATTCACTTTTGGAAAAAAGGCAATGAGAACTGTTAGGAAACGCACCAAAAAGTTTTAAAAATGGATGCCTAAAGCTGGGCTCCTATGCCTGTATTTAGAGTTGAGTTCTGAATAAGTTAGTTTTGATTTAAAATAATGTTGGCATTGGGCATCAACATGTCCAGTTAAGAACCCTTCCCACTACATTTTAACGAAAAACTAAAACTTAGAAACTAGATGATGTCTTTCACAAAGAGGCATCCTTAAAAGAAAGACTTACTCAGCAAAGCAACTGCTGGAGCTGCAAAATGACCTTAGGAATCCACATACTGCAAGTAAATATTTATTGCCGTTAAATCGTTGGCCCTGAAAGCGAGCGTTCGTATTCTGGCGAAACCGTGTGGAAACTGAGTTCATGCACATGTTGTCAGCCATGGGCCCTGCACCACATCATCAATCTGAGATAAGTATTTGGGAGGAAGAGGCTGGGTGTGTGGGGAGGCTGCGCGCTCAGCGCCGCGGCGTGAAGGGGGAGATGGTGTAATAACAGAAAAATAGAGTGGGTGTTGTGAAGAACAAGCCACTGAGCTCCAGCAGCAGGGAAATGTGTAGCAAAGTTTCTCCTCTTTTTCTACCCACCACGGAAGAACTGCTGCAATAAAGATAAATGTTATTTTTTTGGTACAAATATCTGTTTTAGTGGCACCCACTGTAGCACTTCAGTGAGCACGTCCTCCTCTGAAGGGGCCTGAGCAACATCTCCTAAAACTTCAGTTATTTCCTCACCACCTTTTCCCTTGTTATTCACACACTTATGGGATATCCTCTTAGTTCTGTCATTAATTGATAAGCTTCACATATGTATTATACATCTTTAAAAGTGTAATAGAGTTTTTGAAGTCATTTCATCTGACTGTGAGACTGTTGATTGCCACCTCTTAATGAGCAACCGAAAGAACCGATACCACTGTCAAAATCAGTGAGTGCAAAATTTAAAAAAAAAAAAGGGGGGGGGGGAAGAACTGGACTAAGATCACGTTGAACTTTTTGAGTTCCTTTATAATTTTTAGGAATTTGACTCAAAATCAATTAAAGCAGAGGCTGCAGTTTTGTCAAAGCCAAAAACATATCGCTGAAGTACTAAATTACCTTTGTTCTGAGTTAAAGCGATTTGTTATGTTATCTAGAAAAAAAGAAAGCCCTTTTGGTAGAAGATTATGCAGAATGTGCATTTACTGTTTAAGGGGTTTTAAAGATGGTGGCTCCGGGCTGCATTCTCAGGAAAATGGAAGAGGACAGATGTATTTCCCCATATGTAACAGCAGTAGTGTATTTAGGAATTGCAATTTATGCTTCATGGAAGTGTTAGGGCTGAAGCCAAGTCAAGCACTCCAATCAGAATCAAGATCTGTGCACATGGGCAGCGCTTTCTGTGTGCAGTTCAAACCTCTTTGATGTTCATGGTGGACTCAACTGAGTGAATGAGCGTTGCAATATTAAATGAAAAGCTGAGTTTTCCTGCACTACTACTGCTCCTTTCTCATTTCTGGCTGGTGTTGTGACCATGTACTAATTTCCATGGGTATCTGTTCTCTGTCATTAGTAAGTCTTTCTGGTGTTTTAATACCCATTTCCCATGAATTCCTCATCAAAATGAGTATTTTAAAAACTGTATTTTCTTGACCAAAAATCATTATTATTTGCTCATACAAAACCTATTAAAGATTCCTTACATGACAGACCAATGCCAGGAGAAGAAAGGGATTTTTCCTGAGCTACCGCAGCAGAAGTATTTGCACAATTGTTCCTAATCTGTTGGTGTGTAATCTGCCATTTGCTGCGGCTCTTTCCTCCATCAGCCTGAGTTATTAACACTGCCTGTTGGCCAAGGCAAACACTATTCCAAACATCTCTGGAGGCCTAATTCAGGCTTTTCTAACTTGTCTGTTTTGGAGTTGAGACTTTTAAATAGTTTAATCTAACACAAAATAAAAGGAGTGAAAGGGCTTGCCCTCATTTTGGTGAGAACTCAGTCTGGCCCTAACCCCATACAATAATTATTTCCTAGTTTTTCTTAACAAGGGCCTTGCTGGTTGCCCCCCATGATCAATATTTGCTGCAAGGAAGGAGTTCAGGGCTGGAAAGTTGCAATCTGAGACGATGTATTCATTGCCATTGTGATTGGTTAGGGATAAAAGCTGGTGGAATACAAAACCCTTTTGAGTCTTAACTACAGTGCTGAACGCTATAATTATTTTAAAAAATACATATCCTGACTCTGCTCAGAAGCCTGTTTGCTATAATTCACCCCTGTGTTAATAGCCTCCTAACATATATGAATGTATGCTAAAATGGGTTTTAAACTACTAGATTTATGGCTTGGCAGACTGGTAAATGCACAATTATAGTTCATAATAGGTAGGTATCTGCTGTCCATTGATTTTTCTCTTGTTCTATTTCCTTCCAGAGTGATGTCATTAGACATTACAGGGATGACTAATATTCCCAAGGAATGACATTCACGTGCCAGAATGCCACATGCCGGCGTTCCCGTACGGGCTCCGGCACCTTTCCACCATAAGATGGCAAAAACACCCTAAGAATTCCCACTGCAGCAAAGCCTCAGCCTCACCAGATCTGGGGTGGATTGGCAGCACAGAGGCAATTCAGCTAGGGGGAAAAAATAAAAAAAAAAAGAGATGAAACCACAAAAGCTGTTTAGGAGCTCTGGATATCTTTCTAATCAGATCGCTGGGAGTGCGTTTGGACTTGTATCTATTCATTCTGCGGTGACGGAAGTAAAGGAACTATCCAGTGAGCTATCTGGTTTTCCCAGAATTGTTTGTACTGCTGACCTTTGTATCTACTCATTTATCCTAATTGTTTTTAGCTGTTTGAGGAAGAATCTCAGATGAGAAAAGCAACCCAGTATGTATCAGAGATCCTATCTGCTGCAACTTTTGTTTTAATTTAAAGCAGACCCACCGTCATTTTGTGCGTCGGTTGCGTAGTACCAAAAGCAGGAATTTGTTGTGGGATTTTTTAATAAAATCACAGGCCCAAGACAGAGGTCCCTGGACACAGGGAGTGTGAGCTGGGGGTGGGGCTGCTTAGACTCCTCTTGCCCAAACACATTTCCTGATGTTCCCTGGCTGGGACAGCTTTTGATGTGGTACTTTGTTGTGGGAGAGTGGGGAGCACCATTTCAGGGAGGTGGCCAAGCTGGCTCCGTCAGCTTTGCCTGAGTCCAAGATAGGGGAAATGCACTGCCAGACTGTTATAGCAGGAAATCTGGCTCTTGATATCCATAAAACTCCCTCTCCAAGTGGAATTTCCCAGATTAAATGAGAATATTGAGTTTTCTCTGTGTGCCTTGTATGAAGTTGAAGTTGGGCATGCTTTACTTCTTCCGAGAGATGTATTAAATCTATAATAGCCATGTTTTTCTTCCTCCTTCCATCCAATCCCCATCTCTTGGAAGGGAGTGGGAGGCTTGTGACATATACAAAGTGTTTGCTGATGGCTACTAGAAAAGAATCTGGGTTATCCAATAAACATGCCCCAAACTTCCAACTCATAGGGAGCTTAGGTTCAAACAGTAGCTCCGACTACTGCACGGCGGTTATGGAGAGAAATAGCAGAGTGATATGCAAAAGCTCACACTAAGTATATCACTTTGCTTCAGAATTCCTGCATTTGCTGCTAATGCAAGGAATAGCCTTTGAACTCTAATCTGGTGTCTCCGGAGTGGTTCATAACCGAAGGCACTTCTTTCATCGTAACAGGGTGACAGTGATCCAGACTTGCAGAGCATTTGGTACAGTCCCAAAGCAAGATAATAAAGCAGATAATGCTGTGGGCTTTGCGTTTCTGAGCATACCAGCCCTTCGCAGAGACATTGCAGGGATCCTGCCTCGCAACTTCCTCCTGGCACAAAGAACTATTGGTGTCATTGTCTTGCATGAAGAAATATGAATATCATTGCCTTATAAACAAGGAAAAGCAAAACAAGGCACTTTTTTTCCCTCAATTTGTGAACTAAGCCACCAGCACAACTATTTCTTCAGCTCTCTTGAAGGCAGGGCAGGACCAGAGAGCAAAGTGTATGTTTTAACACTGCTGCAAAGCCATCACCTGTAAAGAATATTTTACCTGTTTAAACTACCAGGTTATCCCGTGGTTATTGTCACCAGGGGTGGTCAAAAGCAAGATATTTATCTTAACCACCTAGGATCTAGGCAAGCTGTGTGTTCGTAACACCTAGTTGAATTCACCTTGAAGTATCGTAAAATATTATGACACGACCTGTTTTTTCTTCCCATAAGAAATGCAGTTCTATCTCCATTTGTTTGCCTTGGTTCAGGTAGAAGAGGTCTCATCTTTCTCTTGGCTGTCCACTGGGGCATTTGGCCTCCAGTGCCCAGGGTCTGCAGAGCTCCTGAGAAGCTGCTCAGCTGCACCCTGGTGTGACCCTGTGCTCACTAAACTCGGGGAAAATACTGAGATTTCAGAGTTCTACCAGATACCTCAGTTTAGCTTTATACACCACCAGGAGTTTTTCTTCATCCCTTTAAAGGGGTGCATCCTTTCTGCTTTCATTAAAAAATATTGCGACCTTGCTGTTTAGTTGGGTAAGACATAATTCCTCCGTAATAATATTAATTTTTTATTCAGTTTTTATGGTCCCTCAACTTGATTATGAAGACAATAATGTGATTTGAAAAACCTTCTTTTTTTTATTTCAGCTTCAGCAGTGCTAGTAAACATGGGTGTAGATAAATGACCACAGGAAAACTTCACAAAATTACTGTTTACACATAATCTGACAATGAGCCATAATTTGATTGCTAAAAAAATCATTTTGTGTACCTCTGCCCCTATTCTGCTGGATAATGAAAATTTATATCTATGTTTCAGACATCTGGGGAGGATGTGACAGCTTTGGGGCTGAATGAAAGATTATGCCACAGTGACCCCTGTCAGCATTTCCTCACGGACTGGTTACCCGAAACCCAGCATTTAGGCTACTTCTTTTTCCTTTTACTACTCCTTTTCTCATCTCTTTTTCTTTTTTCCCTTGGTTTTTAAATTTTTTTTTATTCTTCTCTTTTGTTTTCTCTTTCTCTTTTTTTCTCTTTCTTCCCTGACTTTTTCTGCTCTTTATTTTTCTTTTTTCTCATTCTCTGCCTTTTCCTTCTTTTTATTTATTTACTTTTTTTTCTTTTTTCTTTTCTTGTGTTGGTTTTTTTTTTCACCAGAGCTGTGTCTTATTTTATTTTGGAAGGTTAATGACACTGTAAATCTAATAGGCCATTTTAGTGCTATCATGTGGGTATTAAAAGTCATGTGACTGGTCAGGATCCCACATGGAGTGTTTTGGGGTTGTCTTGCATAGGAATGGCAAGGCTCTTATACGTCTGTAAGAGCTCAGTATGTTTTCAATTACTTTCTAGCACAGATCTGCTTTGAAATTAATTTGAAGTCTTTGCCTATGGTTGTGTTTGCCACCTCTCTCAGACTATCCTTAGTAAACGCTCATGTATCAAATTCACCTTTGATTCTCTCTGGAGATAATCTGTTCTGTTTAGTTTATTTATGCCTCAGGACTAAGAACAAACATTTCTTTGTGCTTGATGCACACAAATGGATCAGAAAAGGAGGATTTTCCCAAAGTCAGTATATTCCTCTGCCTGTCTCGGCACCGGCTCCTTGTAATCTATTTTCTGTCCCCAGATCAATGCACATCCCGGGTGTCACTATGGGAACACCCCTTAAAGACCCCAGTGCTGCCCAGTTGCACTGGTGGAGATGTTTGAGGTCTTATGGGTTGTACATGGGCTCTGAAAGCAGGAAGGAAATCACACAGGTGGGAAACAGGTAGAAAAATGGCAGCTAGAGGGTACTGAGAGCATCCTGTAGAGAGAGAGGAGGTCTGAAGAGCCTGTTGGGCTCTGCTGTGAGTCCTCATTTGGCGCAGATAAGTGTAGACCCAGGTTTGCTCTCATGTGCACAAAATACATCCAGATGTTTCCAAGAACTGGCAGATTTTAATCAGGGATTTGAATGCCAAGGCTCACCTTCAAAACTTGTGTTTCCCTCTTGCCAGTGACAAAATATTGAGACTGTGGAGGTTTTAGATGTGTTGTGTTCGTTTGATTCACAGACCTGTTCAAAAGTGGGGGCTTTTCTTCATAAATGTCCATTTTTTAAAATCACTCTGTCTGCCACAAAAGATTTCCACTAAGCCCCACCAAAATTTGTTTGCTTTGGGAGGAGATTCTCCTAAAGCATAAGGATGATATAGAGTTCAAAAATGTGAATGATGTGGTAACAAAGAGAGCTCCCTCATGCCTCGTTCACTCGGATGTTTCAAAGAGCAGTGACTGTATCACTGCCCATGGATGCGGCTCCAGGAAATGAATAATGCTCAGGAATGGTCAGAGATGAGCCTGCAAAGATTCACCCATCTCCTTCCCTCCTTTACATCTCCCCTTCCACCTTGCATTCATTATTCTAAAATCAGTTTTTCTATGGGAAAGAGGAGTTTGGAGCCCGGGGAGTGGGATGGTTTCTGAGGTCCTCTGAGCTTTCCCACTGCTCCTTCGTTCTCTGTTGTTTGCTGTTTAAGTAGGTGTGTGCACAGTGGATGCACTGCAGATCCAAAGGAGGGTTAGCTCCAGATCTCAAACACTCCTGACCCAGGGACTTCTGCATCACTTTTCCCCAACAAACCCACCTAACCTATCTGGGAGTTCATTCAGCAAACCTACTCCTTGGAAGAGAATTTGTCTGAAACATGCCAAATCTTTTCTCAGTCTCTTGCAACATCCTGTGACCCTGAAGGGACACAAGCCCGGGCTGGTTCCACCAGCTGGGTGAGTTCATCCATCAGGGAAGCCAGAATGAATGTCCTGCTGCCTACACAGCTCAAGGTGCCTCCTGAAAGGCTGGCTTTAAGTTCAGCCAACATCAATGAATGGCAAAGGTCCTCATCCTGTGCTTATCAGGTCTCCAGCTGAGTGTCCCATGGCTCCCAGGGGACCACGCAGATGGATTTCCTTTCCAGAGAAAACAAAGAGCGGAGACATGGGATATGTCCTGTGTCTCCCTGATATACTGCAGGATCACCCACATTAGACACAGCCTAACAGCTCCTCAACAAGAGACACACTCCAAAATAAGAGACCTGATGGTCTCAGGTTTTGTGGAAGCAGTGACAACACTGCCTTTGCTGGCAGCCTCTGGGGTGTCTCTGGCTCAGCATCACTGTAACAATGCCACCTCTTTGGGTTGCTGTCCTCACTTCTCCTGAGCAGCGTTGGCATCTGCTTTTCATGTTCACTCCTCATCACTTGCCTGGAGGTTGCTGCTTCTACCTCCAGAAGGTCCAAAAATTACAGTGTGTGCACTGGAAATGAACATCCAGGTCATGCTGCTCTTTTGCCTTGAACCCCCTGCCTACCTTGATCCTGTCCACACCTGGTCCTGAAGAGACACATATTGCATTGATGTGGTGGTTCTGCAGTGCAAACACTGCAAATGCTCCAGTCTTTTTTTGTGGTGTGTAATGTTTAAACCTTGATCTGATGTTTTTTCCAGCAAGGACATGATACCTGTACTTTTCCAGCAGTGAGAGCAATGGTATCTCTTCACTTAGGCTTCCTGAAATCTTTTTAGTGGATAGAAGTTCTCAGAGAAAGGACAAATGTCAGCAGTAATCCCTACCTCCCCACATACCACACCTGTGACCTGAAAAAATTAGCACTATCTGTCATAAAACCAGTGTATTCGAATGCTTATTTGTCGTTTTCTTTTAAAGCTTTTATTTCTGCAATCTCTGTCAGAATGAATATCCCTCACTTTCACATTCACAGCCCGTGGTACCAAATTTCATCTTAGCATGACCTAAAATATTCACACTATCAGGTGCATAAGCATTACATCCACATTTTTTTGGGAGGAAAAAATATCCAAGTTATAAACCATAGAAAAATAGGGCTTGTAATGAAAATGCTGACAGCACATTAACTGTCACTGGGCACTGCTATAAACAAGTGTTATGTTCATGTGCAGGAGAGAAAATCCATGCAGGGCTGGGCTTTACCAACTTTGGGGACCAGCAGTGCACAATTACACGACATATTTATTTGTTTTTCATGAAAAGACACAGCACTGCAGTACTGCATGGCAATATGTTGCTAATTACCTCCCCTGGAATGGTGACTGGCTCTCTGGATGCCTCGATTTCCAAATTGGAATTTGGAAAGCCATCTGAAAATGAGAGAAAACAAACAAACAAAAAGCATTTAATTGCTCTCCTAGACTGCTGAACAATTAATTGTTCTGTAAGCAGCGATCCATTCCCCACTTTCATTTCTGAATCACCTCTGACAATTTGTTTTGCACTGGGAACCTGGCATATTACGCAGTACTCAATGTTTTAACTGTGCCTGTAAATTTGAATCTGTCATTTTAAACTTTTCTCATTGCTAATTTTACGATTGAGAAGGGAGTTTCTGCTCCTTTGCCAAGTGCTTGAGCCTAAGAATTCTGGGGGTGCTCTGAGGGCTCTTGAAGTCAGCCCCTGCCAAGGCCAGGCCTGCTAACCCCGTCAACATGCCTCAGTTTTTTGGGAAACCTCCTCATGCATCCACCCTCCTGTGCTGGCCAGCAGAAGGCGAGGTTGATGTTGGGCTGAGAGCACATGTGAGGTTCCTCCAGTCCTGCGGCTGGTTTCACAGCTGGGTCTCTGTGGGATATTTCCAGTGCAGCCAGTACCATCTCCTGGCTGCATATTTCGGGGCAAACATCCCCTGCTGGGAAAGGTGGTGGTTGCCTTTGTGTGCGAGCCTGGCCTGGAGAGCAAAACCATTTACAAACAGGTCATTTCCATATTGGATTGTCAGAGTTGGCAGGAGGAAGAGGAATTTTAGGGAATCAAACAGGCACTCAGAGGAAAAGCTCATATTAAACAACACAAGGTGCATGGGGCAGTTGAGTAATTCCGTATTTACATGAACGTTGCAGCAAATGCCCTGTAATAACAACTCTTTTTTTTTTTTTTTTTTTTTTTTTTTTTTTTTTTTNTTTTTTTTTTTTTTTTTGAGCTCTTTAGGTTTTGTGTTATGAGAAAGTATGAAACATAAATCACACGGAGCTACTTCTGGCCTTAAGCCTTCAGGATGCATTTGTTTGAAATCAGGAGCCAAATTCCCTGGATCGGAGTAAACTGTTAGGTGCCAACTGGGGCGAAATGCCAGCCTTTGAACTCCTGCACATTATGGCTGATGTGATCCATATGCAGGGCTTGAGTCGTGCTCCAAAGTGGTTTCTTTTAATTGATTTAGCAAATTAACAATATTAGGCCTTCTGTAGGATAGAAAGTACATTACTCACCGTGCCCTTATATTACCTTGAAAGGAAATCCATTGTTCTTTTGTAATGAAATGGTATCACAAGGCAAAAAAAAAGGTAGCAGTAGCAGGTAAAAGGAATCACATTCAGCTGTCAAGCATGTTTAATGAGGAATTTTAATTATGAGGCTGGAAATCAATGGGCATAGCTTTAGCAATGAAGTCTTAAAGGGAAACTGAATTGCTTTCTATCTTGCAAAGTTTACTGAAGCAGCTTGAGCGGCTGCCAACCATCATTGTTCTGAGAAAAGGAACTTGAGGAAATTGCAAGTCACACTGTAGCGTTTATTGTAGGCATATTCAACAACAAAAAAAAGGAGGATTTCCATGGATTCATGTTTAATGGGTTCTTCCTAACTGATTCATCTCTGCCTTATGATTCTTTATAACCCCTGGTTTCACGTACTGTATAAAACCTGTTCTTAGGAGAGCACTGAGGAAAGATTGCACTGAAAACTGATAATTTATGATTCATAGAGGATAAAGATCATCTTATTTGTTCCTTATTCCTGAAGAACGTGGGCTGTGAGGAACAGCAGGGCATTAATACTACGTGCAGTGAGAACCTAAACCTGCAAACCCAGAGCTAACACAAACAAATGGTACTCAGGTCTCTGTAGTGTTTCCTAACCAGGAGCGGTGGTGTTGTCTTCAGGATGGTCCTGTAAAGTCCTTTTGGTGTTTCCAGTGCAACTGAAACTCCTGTAGTTTTGTAACTGCACTGTGTTTTGTTTAAGCTAAACTCAGCATGTAGGGCTAAATCCAGTGGCTACTGGAAAATGGACCCCAACGTACATCTCAACATGACATGTGAGGCTGGGCTCAACCTCACAGCACAAAAACAAGCTCAACCCTGTCTCCAGCTCTTTCTGGAGAAACTATGGGGCAGAATTAAGCCAAAATGCTCTAGAGTACCACAAGAGGTGGTTTTGGAAAGCCACGTTTCCGACTCTGTTTTAGGCATACCTTGGTTTCTCATTAAGCTCTGAGAGCTGCAGTTTCTCAGCACTGTGTCCTTGCTCCTGTAGCTGGTTGCTTCTGCTTTTTGGGAGTGCTGCATTTCTCCCCTCTGTAGTCTGAAGTAAGGAACATCTCTGACTGCCCCACTGTCCCTCGGAGCCCTCCCACCGCGTGGGCACCCAGGGTTTCAGTGCCCGTGCTTGGGTTATAATGCTCTGAATTAACATTTGGATATTGCAGCAAAGGGTGTTCAACAAATCCTTAATGCAGGTAGGGGAGAAGTACTTTTGAAACCAATCTAGTTGCCATTCCATAGGAAATCCAAGTCATAGATCACAGTTATTGGTATTTTAAAAGTGGCAGTGCCTGTTAAAGGCTGGCTATTCCCTCGAATATAGAAGTATTTGGGCCTGCAGTGGAGACACATTGGCAGCAGAGTGGAAGCTCTGAGCTCACCTGCCAATGCTCTGCCTGGCTTAACTGCTATCAGTCGCTCACTTTCATGAGTCTGAAATTCATGTAGCCCCAAAAGAAAGATAAATAAGAACAAGTCACTTTTCACCCTCCAGACACAGGCCGAGGAAATTATTTCAAATAAAATATATCATCTCAAGCAGGGGCAGATGAAATAGTTTTCTACTAAAGTTCTTCTCCTAGTTGACAGAACAAATTACCAAATCTCCTCCACTGGATATCTTAAGTATCTTTTCTGAAATCATAATTACATTCAGCTCTTTGGCAAAAATACTGAATTCTGTGTTTGTGGTATTTAATGATGCCTAAAAATCTTCATGGTGAAAGATAAAAGTAGCACGTGAGCTTCAGGGGAGTATTTTGGTCTGTTCCCTGAGGAATAAGGGGAGCTTCTTCCCTCTCATCATTACCAAAAACGTCTCTTCCAGCAGTCCTCTGATGAGCAAATTTCTCAAATGAATTGGCTGGTTCAGCCTTGGCTTCTATAGCAAGGGACTAATTTTATTAAGGTCCACAGCTTAACATGCAATTCAAAGAGAAGGATTCCTGGGCAGTTCAAAGCTTTCCTCTACCCCTTTTACTTTGAGGCAGTTTAGGGTCATGCATTTATGGTGCACATATTTGGCTTCCTCTGTCTCTTGTGGGAACCACTCATCTTGACTGCCAGTATATTTTTGATAAAATTGAGATAGAGATGAAGCAGACTATATTCCACAAGAAATCTCACCCACTGTATCTATAAATTCTCTCTCTCATCTCCTGTGAGTGTTGAATGAGCCTTCAGGTGTCCGGTGCTATTTCTCTTATGGTGCTCCAAGAGGCCACATGAGATTGAGCTGGGGCTGCAAAGCCCAGGAAATTTTACTATGGTCAAAAATAAAGTAAATCCTGCTCACCTCTCCCGTGCCTTCACCCTTCAAAGGCAAGTGTGTTTTTTCATCACTGATGCATTTTATACTCCCGTATTTATAGTGAATATAGGCATTCATGTCGCTTCAAAGGAAAGATCTTTCCTTTGAAAATATTGAGATAGGTTGTTTTCAAGTGTATGTGGGGTTTTTTTGGTCATATTGGGCAGCAAACCATTGATGTGTACATAGCAGACATCCAAGCCAGACTCAAACATCTATATGTGGAGGAGCTGGGGATCAAGTGAGGAAAGGAAAAGAGAGCTCCTGATGGAGGTGTAAGAGTAGAATTTTTCTTTAAACATATTTTCAATTGCTGAAGGAGTGTTTGTTGCTAAATATTCACATGCCAAGTGATGTGTAAGTCTGTAACCTCATTTTAATGTCAGTTGTGGGGCCTACACACATTTTTCCTGGATCATTCCAGTCTTCTGTGCACAGTCAGGGGCTGCTGTGGAAATACCATGGTCAGTATGGTGCATGTACACAGCCAAATACCAAGTCATTGGGTTAAGGACCCGTTCTCTTAAGGGTTTAGTAACTTTGTTGTCTTTTCACAGCATTTCTCAGCCTCTCTGTTGCTTGTACTCCCACAGAAATATATATTTTGTATTGACAGACCTTTATTTTCCAGTGTGTTCACTTGTTGATGAGTCTGTTCTGTGTCTATTCTGCCCTTCTTGACAATTTTGCTGAAATCCACAAAATCCATTCCAGCCCATGCCATCGACCAAAATCCTCATCAATTTTTCAATGAATTTCTAATGCTATCAGAGGGTTAATATATGAGATGATCCCAGTGTTGTGTCAGAGGAAAACCTTTTGAGCAGGGGATGGATGTACAGTGCGGTACGGAGTATAAATCATTTTCAAATTAGTATTCTGTACATCTGGAGAAGAGTACATTTGTGTGCCTGCATAAATTGCCTGCGAACACATTTCAAAACCCTACGCTTAATCTTAGCAATGAACATTTCAAAAAGTAAATTAATATCTTCAAGGCGAAGAAATATAGTATATTAAGCAGAAGCCCACTGGAAACTGTATAGTTAAGAATCTGTCAGCCTTTCCATTATAGGCTCTGTTTTTTGAGGGGTTTATAACTCAGTTATAAAATTTCACACTGGGCTAAAGGTTGGCACGTATCGCCTCAGTTTGGCAGGGTGACATTTTATTAGCTCTGAAGGAGTTTTGGATCCCACGTCAATGGGATATTATTTTAAACCACAGAAATGAAGTTTAAATAACTTGGGGTATGGTTGAGTTGTAGGAAGGTGAGGCGAGCAGGAGTGAAGCCCGAAGTGATGCTGTTGACTCGCAGAGAGGTGACGCCAGAGGTGCCAGGGCTGAGGTCGGGATCCTGCGTCAGCCCCAGTGCCAAATTTCTTTAATTCCCTTCCCCTTAATGTGCCTTTAATTCACATCTTTATGGTTAAATGTATATTGTGCTGAGGTTACAGGTCTAGTTGGTGGTTTATAAATTAGGTTAATTAACATTACAATAGTAGTTTCTGTGTGCGGGAGTATGTTTGTGGGTGGATGTGTGTGTGTGCAGACAAGAGTGCTCCTTGGAAACAGAAACAGGATTAAAGTGTCTGCGGGAATTGTAAATTTATTGTGTAAATAGCTTTATGATTTGTTGTGTGTTTGGATTAATGCAATATATATCCATTTTAAACATTGATCTTTAAGCAAGTACTGTAATAAATCTGAATATTCCTTCAAATTACTGTTTACATTGGCCTTGCTACAGATTAAAAGAGACAGTTGCCTTTATAAATTTAGTTGTAGGGTACACGGGTGTGTATAAATACTTCTGTTTCCAATTATACCAAACAATGATGATAAACTGTTGTGAGTTGTCCGGACACTTGTACACAGCCTGAGTCACGAGGAGGGATGATGCTGGGCAGTGACCGATGCACACATGGCACAGGGGGTGGGGGGGAGCTATTGTTTAGGCCAGGAAATGTGTAAATAGGCACCTAGAATAAATTCTATGAACGTATTGAAATGAAGATACAGTTCCTTCCCAGCTGTAATGCTTCTAAAAGGGGGAACTGTGTCAACTCACCAAAATATGGAAACATGGTTGTTTGTTTTTTTATTTACAGTGATTTTAGTGGTTTGTAGAAGGTGTTCAGGAAAACGAATTAGGTACTCTTGGCAGTGGGTTGCTTTTGGTTTTCCATATCCAAGGCCGCTCATAGTGCTGGTTTTCATGCTCAGTATTATTGATCAGACTTAATTTGACAGTGGCACCAAACACTGTGGCTTTAAACATGGTGTTAAGACAAGCCAGAGTTCATAGGCATGGAAGTGCATTTAAGGAAATAAATACATGGGCTTAGTTTTCATTTTGGTCTTCAAAGAGAAATTCTGTGGCCACCAGAAGCTCTCTGAAGAGACAACTGGCCCTCAGACAGTGGCCAGAGTGGTCTGTGCCCAAGGGGCAAGTCTTTTCCCGGGCAGGTTCTGCCCTTCCTGATTCACAGGTCAGCTGTACCACAGCTGGGGGATGTGGCCGCCTGGCTTGTCCTGGTTTGGATCAATGCGTTTAGAATGGTACCACTGAGGGAACCACTTGGTCTTGCTGTAGATGTCCCATGGTGACATCTTAAGTGCACAAAGTCAGCTTCCAAACAATCCACCAAAAATCCAGATCCCTAAAAAATGTTCCTTCTTCAGACATGGCAGGGAACAGTTTTGTGTTCTTATAAAAAAATTGTGTTCTGAAAAGTTTATATTTTTCCACAACTCAGCAAAAGTGTGTTTGGGTTCTCTTACACCAAGTCCTTACATGCCAAATCCATGGATTCTGGAGAAGAGCTGACCTGGGGAGGGGATGCCCTTGTCAAACTGATGGGTTACATTGATGAGACCCTAAATTAATCAAATGATGCAGTTTTAAAACTCAGGAAGGAGTGATCACAATTTGGCCTTCTTCCTTCTTTTTCCTTCTTTGTTATCCCTTCTCTTTCACATTATTATTTCTAAGAGGAATAAAAAAAAAGTGATCATGATAAATTATAGGAAGCTGGCAGCAGTACTAATTAACTGGTAATTATCAATAAACAATTTAACCACAAAAACTTGGATCCCACCTACCACTTGTCAACAAAAAAGTCATGGAGGCTCCACAGGCCACTGGACAAACAGTCCACGGGGAGCAGGGCCGGCGCTGTTAGTGCAAATAAACAACCCTGTGCCTGGAGGCTAAACAAAAGCACAGCACAGAGTGACCGCGGGGAAGCGGGGAAGAAAAGGCTCCCTTGGCAGAAAGAAACAACAAAAAACCCAACAGTAGTTACGGTTTGAAGAGCCAACCTCAAACCACTCGCAGTTTATTGCAGCCCCAAATAAGTATCCCGTAAACAGCAGTCAAAGCCCAGCATTTGGTGTCTTAAAAAAAAAAATCTCTTTGAAAGTGGGAAAAGAAAAGGCATTTTGGGGGAGGTAAGAGCTGGAGGGAGAGAAAACATTGTTATGTCAACTGGTTGACTACAACAGATGCCTGATTGTTCTGTGTCCAACTTGAATCTCTGTTTTTGTGATACTGAGGCAATAGGAGATATTTGGGGCAACCAGGTGTGTGCCAAAAGGACCGCTCAGATGTGCATGCAGATGTGCTCAGCAAAACGTCCTTCCATCCTCTCCCTTGGGAATCAGAAGAGGTTTTTTATGTGACTTCCAATGGGACAAAACCATCCCCTTCTTCATGTGCAAGCAGGGTCACTTTTTTCTTTTTTTTTAACTTAAATATGACCACAAGGATCTTGAAGGAATGGCAACCCTTGTTCACACCACTGTATTTGCTAATGATCTTCACCTTGTATTCCTGCGTTGGGATTAAGGCCAATTTTGTGTTGAAGGGAGTCAGATAAGGACAGCAGAATGAATTAATATATATATGGAGTAAGTTTTTTCCGAGTGAGTATAACATCACAAACTAATGTAATGAAATTTAAGCACTTGGATTTGGGGGTTTTACAAATTGATACCAGAATCTTTGGTAGAAATGCACTACTTACGTGTTAACTTTTATGTTAAACGTTTGACATGAGCCAATCTTTAAATTTTCCCTCAATAAGCCATATCCTGGCATCCTCCTGGAATTCAGGTATTTAGAGAGTGATGATGGGTTAATGTGGAGCCTTTGTTGTCTTCCACTCCAAGAAAGCCCCCAGTCTGTCCTGACTATCGCATCTCATCTGTGATGACAAGCTCCCTATCAGCCCCACCATACCTACCCCACAGACCTGCTGCCCAGCCACTTCTGAGCCTGCCTTAGATGCTGCAATGTGTCTGCCTGGTTTTCCTTTAGATTGTCCAGTGCCTGCTGTTTTTTCCTCAGGTTCTTCAGTCGCTGCTGCATTTTCTGAGATTTTCTTAGATTGTCTTAATTCCAGTTTTTTTGGAGAATCCTAGATCTTCTAACAAACCCTCATGCTGTGTCCCCCAGTAACTTAAAAATAATTAAGCAAAAAGTAACGACTTTGGACATCTATCATTTAATTTGAAATTACATATGGATTTAATGGAGGGGGAGGAAATACTGCTTTGAGAGATTAGTTCTTAAATTTTGATTTAAGAACTGAGTTATTAGCTGAAATAATATGAAGCGGGGCTGCTTTTTTGACCTTTCTAAAGTCTAGCCTAGTCAATTATTACAGCAGAGCAGGGAACCAGAGAACAGCTTTGAATCAGTCAGACCCAAACTGATTTAAGTTTGCATGGGGTCGAATGAGACATTAGTTAAAAATAACTAATGTATTCTTTGACCTCCATAATGAGAAAGGACATTTACAGGTTTTTCACTATACATCTGATCCTGTTTATTTCGTTTTGTGATTTAAAGATGGACTGGACATTCTTATAGAGGTCTAGGTAATATAATTATTATTTTTTTTAAGTTTCCTGCCCCAAGTATTTTTTCAGTTGTGCATTTTGTCCATCAGTTTATTTCATGGTTATATTTTGAGCAAGATTGAATAAGAAAGACAACCACAGATCTCAGTGCTGGATGGAGCAGGATCACTAGGGCTCCCAGCTCCCTGCAACCTGCCTTAAGAGAAAAACCCAGGTTAGTGCTGATAAATCTGATTTATCACTGTTTTCCAGATGGAATTAGGCAGGAACTAGGGCTAGGAGTCTCCTTCCCTCTGAGACGTTAAATATCTTGCCCTTCTCCTGTCTCTGAGCACCTCTGTGTTGAGGTGAGCGGGGAACCTAACTCACTGCTATCTGGGGAGGCAGCTATGGGTAGATAAGCTCCCTGTCCAGTAGGGAGAAAAATTTTTGCAAAATATTGGTTGAAAAGGGAAAAAAATAAAGCAGAAAAAAGAGCAAGGGGTGGAGACAGGTGTGTGGAGAAAGGAGAAGGAAACAAGAGGGAAAGAAATGGGAAAGGAGCACTGATGGTAAAGCAAACTAAACCCTACAGAAAGTTTTCTGCTAGTTGAAAAGGTCACAACTTTGGTTATGTCTTCGGGCTTCAGCTCTGCCTGAGGACAAGTAGAGAAAACAAAAGTTGCTTCCATTTTTTAATGTAGATATCTCTAATTTCTGCACCCAAATAATTCTCACTTTGCTGCCAGATGATGCTTCTCTGGTTTGGCCCTTCAGTGTGCAGAGGCTTGGTAGCCCTGATTTATGCATCTGCCTTTTTGTGTCGTATAACCCGAGAAGATGCCTTTATAACTGGTTCCTTCAGTGCTGTAAAGGAAACATTAGTATGTCAAGTTTCCAGAGAGTTTAAAATAGGCCAGCTGGCTGCTCGGAGTGCACAGCTTGAAATGGTCACTTCCATTTTCGGCTGAGCAGCGCTGCCGTCAGGAGGAGCATTGATTAAATTGACCACAGTCCAAGGCTGGTAGAGAGCATAACACAAAGTGACTTCTCCCCAGAGCAAGCAGAAGATTTGTGATGTACACAGGGATGGAGTATGATCTTTTTTCCCCCTCTGTACTGCAGTGTTTACTTTAAAATACTATTTTTTCATAACAAAAGAAGCCTTAGCTTTTACATTAAATTTGCTCAGCCTCAATTTAGGTTATATTTCATTGCTTGCACCCGGCTTCACACATAAATGTTTAGCAATATAGATAGCCCATGTCCTCCTAAGCTTTCAGTAATACAGTTTTCAGGAATAAAGGCTGCTCATATGAGCAGTTTTGTGAGATTAACAAACACCATAGAATCATGGAAGGTTTTGGGTTAGAAAGGACCTTGAAGATCATCTAGTCCCTGTGAGCAAGGACGCTTTCCACTAGACCAGGTTGCTCAGAGCCCCATCCAACCTGGCCCTGAACAATTCCGGGCTTTGTTTCACTGAGAAGAAGGTTCCCACACTTATTTCTATTTAGTCAAAAGTCTTCCATGTTATTTTCTTCCCTTATCTCCAGTGAATCCCTTCAAAGGGATGTATCCCAGCCAATGGAAGTCAATGAGTAAGGAATTTATCTGCAAGGTCTGTTGGTCCCATTGCCTCTGTGCAGCACCTAGCACAGCAAGACCCCAAATCAGCAAGGTTTTAGACCCCTCAGATCCCATTGAAAATCCCTGAGGAATGTAGGGTTTCTACCACACTAAAAAAAAAAAATCAGATGTTGTGAAGAAAAAAATATTATCAGTGTAAAAATACCCAAGGAAGCGGGGGAACTGCATGGGGTAATTTCCCTTCCATGTGCTTCAGGAGTATCTCTGTGGATGAAGGACACCCACCAAGAGCAGGAGATACCTGAGGATCCTTTCTCTTGGGGTAAAACGATGGTCCCAGGGCTTCCTCCAGCCCCACAGCAGAACAAAACTGCTGAGTGAGAAGAGATGGTAGCAGCCCTGGCTAATGAGCATGTCTTCATGATTTTCCCACACTTTGCACCTGAAATACTACTTATTACCTCTAGCTAACCCCCAAATCCAACTAAATCGCTGTGTTTCTTCCTGGTGCCTCTTTGCACATTGGTTCTAGTTTGGGTTTTTTTTCAGTTATGTTTGCAAGGCTCTCTCACAGCCTGAAAACAAGGGGGTGTTTTGGGAGCACAACATCTTAGCACTTATTGGGGACGGATCAGTAATCTTTTATAATCAGAAATAGGTGTGATTGTGCATCTCTGGCAAAGGAGCTTAACTGTCAAAGGATTAGGCCACATCCTGATCAATGCAAGTGCCTTCCTAGAAAACAGGCAGGGAAGGATTTCCTGTAGTTAGCAGCAATGAGGGAGAGGAACTTTAAAAACAACTCTCTATTTGATAACTACAGAAATCTAGCTAAGTCTTAGGGATTTAGCCAGGGAACATATTGGTTCCAGCAGACTATGGTAAAGTTAATTAAGGATGATTAATGGAGCATTTTCCTTCCAATGATATCTGTGACAGAACAAAGCTGTCTGAGGCTTGTCAAGCAGAATTTGAGTTGAATGAGTATTTATGTGATCAAATCTGAAGGGCTGCCTCTTGACAGAGCAAGGATTCATCAATCAATTGTGCTGGCTTGCAGTGGTGGGAAATTGGTCTATCAGCATAGCTCTGCTCCCATCCCCCCTTTTTTCATTCAATCATCCCTCAGGCTACAATGCATCTTTAGCTTTTACCTCTGACCACCTTAAGGGCTATCAGAGAAAAGTAAAAGCAAGAGCTAAAACATCTATTATAGTGGTTATTTCTCAGCTGTACTCATACAATTGATTTCTTTTAAGCAAAGGCCCGGGCACTGTAAAGCGATACAAGCCTGTTCAATGAATTAATTGGTTTTAATAGAAGTTTAGCTTTGAGCCTGAAGAATATATAGTGCTCTCTTGGTAGAAAGTCTCCTATTAGGGAAACCACCCGCACAAAAGGCCCCAGTCCTCTCTTAATCCCACTGCCCTCATCATAATCACTGCATTTAAAAAGGCAAGATCCTTAATTTAAAAGGAAGGGGCACCATGTGTGCTCCTGTTTCTGCGCATTTTGTCGTGTGTCAGTTCCTGGGAGGGGAACACTGGCTGCCTGCACTAGGCTGTGGGTTGCCCTTGCAGCCTTTGGATACCTGGGTAAGTCATGCCAGGATTTGGGCAGAGGAATGATGCCATTGTGGATATACCAATATCTTTGTTTAAGGAATGCCTCAGTTGCTTTCACTGCTGTAGGGATTAAATGGAACTAACCACAAAAGATGTAAAATGATGCGTGTCTCATGGAAAACTCAGAGAAAGAGAAGTCTTAGCCCTCCTCTGAATAAAATCAGGGTAGGTATCCTATTTATGACAGGAGGCACAAGTTTAGTTTTATTTTCTAACACAGTTCAGAGACGGTTTTTTGTTTAACTGCTGAGTGCTCAAGCTTTGTTCTTCTGGGCACTCACCAAGCAAAATACAGAAGTGGTATTTAAAACCAAAACACCAAGATAGTCATCTCCATCATCAACCCCATAAAATGCCATCATTAGACATCTAACCTACATTAGCCATCTACTGTTCAGTAATTTAAATTGACCATCAGTTCAAAAAGAGCAGTATCTCCTGGGGGCAATTCACCCATTTTCTAGAGATCTAGGGGAGGGCAATGAGGGTTGCATTCAAGAAGTCTGATCTCTCTCTAAGGGGAACTTGGGCTTCATACCCACCTTTGAAATGTGTAAAGCTTCCAGTAAAAATAAAATCCCTGTGAGTGGATTACTTTCTTTGGTGCAGTTGCAAGCTCAGTGGCATGTATCCCTCCTCGGATTTACACGCTAATCTTCCTTCTTAAGTTTCTGGTAGAAATCAGGTTTCTAGGACTTTTATGAATTGGAAAATTGAAGTTTTGCCTGGTTATAATTTTGAGGTTTGTACCTGCCTCAGCTAGGCCAGCTATAAATAAGGGAGGTTAAAGACAGGACTTCACTTCTTCCCCCAGACTTGTGCACTTTGCACAAAGAAGCACAGAGGAAAGCTCCGGCATGCCTTGACCTACGGAAAAATGGCTCAGTCATGAGTTGTCTTTACTTTTTATACAAGTTTCCATCCAGGACTGTTCCCCTGAGAACCAATATCTTCCCTGTGTATACAAATTTTATGTAAATCCAAAGAGGTCTCTAAATGCAAATATGTCCTTTAGACCTTATTAGTTGTCCCAATACGATTATTGTTGAGAGCATTTCTTTCCATCGGTAGAGAATACTATTTTATATGTGCAAGCAAGCTTAGAAACCAAATGTCTAAATATTTAACCAATGTTATTTCAAAGAATTTCGTTATTTATCTTCTTTATGATTTATACTATCACATTCTCTGTCTGTAGTTGTGGTTTATCATAAGCAACCCATCTGCTGTAACAGCCAAATTGGAACATTCATATAAGATGCGTTCCGATATCATAAACATGACAAAAGATAGATTACATTTAGTCTTTCTCCATGTTTAACCAGTTTAATTTGTTTCCTATGCAGAAGAGGCTCTAAATTTACTTAATATATGTTAGCACTTAGGAACACAGTTAGGAACATGACTAGGGTCTTAACCTATTCGTAAATAAATGGGAAGCTTCCTGTCTGAGTAAAAGAAAGAGAGAGAATTTATGTCAAACAATCAGGAATTTAATACATAGTGCTCTATTAGGATGTCCAGTTTGTGTACATACTCTTAAGGCATGATTACGAATAACTTCACTTCTTATAAACAATGTGACTGAAGAAATTACTCACAGATACAACAAAAAGGGAAAGAAAGGTAGGAAGTTTTAGCTGCAGCCAATAAAGGAATTACTTTCCCTGAAAAGGTTAAAAACTCAGGCATTTATTTTTGTTGCCATAATATTTGTCTTTGCAGGTTTAGCTTTCTTAAGAATCCCAAAGAAGATGCTGTGTCGGGAAAGATTTTAGTGACCTGAGTTCAAAGTCATATCATAGATCCAACATTTTCTCCGACAGCTTTGGTTTTAAAGTAACCCTAATGCTGGACCAAATCTGTGAAGTGACTGTCCGTATTTATATCACTCTGGAGAGAGCTTTTAGTGATTACAGGGTTGATCCAGCAAGTTGTTGAATGCCTTCAACTTCTGTCAGCTTCAGGGGAAGCCAAGGGTGCTCAGTGCAGGGGTGAGAGTGCTCAGCACCCTCAGGACCTGGCCCAATGGGGTTTTTCACATTGAAAGGTCAAGTAGAGGGCTTTGCATTTCAAGCTATAGGCTCATTCATTTTTCTCTCTTAAGGTAAAAACCACGTGATTGGAGAGTGTGTGATTAACTGTTAAGGAAACAATGTCCATAATGATATATAAAGGTGTTGCTTTCAAAAGTTGCAGTTGGATTTCTTTGGAGGTGTTAAATATATGGTGGTCCAACACCATGCAATTCATGAATGCTAAGAATAACTATAAGCTTATTTCTATGATAGTGATTTACTACAGAGCAATTTTGAGCAAATATATTCACATTATAGGATATGAATACAAATCAAACATAACTGAGCTGGTCTTTATGAGAATGAAGTGTCAGTACATTTGAAAATATGTGTAACGCCAAACTTTAATCATTTTACCAGCACGTTAATATTTCAATTGATTATTCTGTGCCCCTCCTGAATGTTTAAGGTTTTGCTGCTGATTTGTCTGCTGCAAGTATTGCACATCTTCCAGGGCTATCTGGCACTGGGACTCTCCCAGTTTGGGATACTGGTCTAATTCAGTTTGATAAAAGAGTTGCAAAGTCCTTGCCTCCAAAGAACATTAACACAATAGAGTACAGAGAAAGGGAAAAATAATGGTGGAACTAACAAGTTACATGTGTGCCTTCAGCAGCATCAGATTGGCTTTCTTTGCACCTCTTCTCTGCTCATGTGATTTTCCTGGAATGCAGATCCTGAGGTGGAGACTCCATCTTCATGTCTGTGCATGGAGTATTTTATACAATCTTGGCACCAGGAAAAGTAAAGGCGTTCTTATTGCAATGGCATTACACTTGCTCAGGTAGGAAGGTGGCACTGGGCTTGCTCGTATTACTTGAGTTCATTACTCTCCTATGTGTACAAAATTCAAGGAATTTTTTTTTACTCAAACATTTTTGGGGCTTCACCACAAGGTGAGAAAAAGCCAGGAGACTTAGGTGGGGAATAAAGGGCACAGAGACAGTTTTTGCTTTAGGATCTTTCAGTCCAAAAGAACATTAATGGATGCATATAAGAAAGGAGGAAACCAAGACTTGTCATCTTGACAGCAGCTGTAGCATACCAGGAGATTAATCCTTATGAATTCAAAGAGGAATTTGAAGGAGAGTTGGGAGGAAACTGGTGAAATAGCTTTGGGGGTGCTTGCAGGGAAATCCTTCTCCGTCTAGAGGGCAGGGCTGGAGAAAATGCAGCATTTCAAGGGTTGCCTCTGCAGTCTTTAATTGGAAGGGGAGTTGACATCGTGTCCCTACACAGGGATGGCACACACCAAAGTGCCCTGAAAGTGAAGGTTTTGCTTGAGGGGATGCATAGGAGAATGAGGTGATAGAGGACTTCAGAGACATTACAGAGCAAAGGAATGGAATATGGAAAGAGCAGCAATATTTGTGATCTTGGTAGTTCTGGTCACAATACAGCTACTGAGGCTTTTTAAAAGTTCCATATAGTCAAAATCCATTGTATTGGTAATTAAAATAATGACAACAGCGCTAAAAACAGCTGCCTCCTACAGGACCTTTGAAAAGATGGACAGATCGACAGAAATGAAGCAGAAAGAAAAGAGGAACTATCTGGGAAGGCAGGAGTAAATTGTGACCACAAACCCCTGGCTGTCTGGTGCTGTTTATCCCAGCCTTGCTCTGCTTCCCTGGCTGATAACAACAGCCCACCATACACCCGGGCATTGTTCTGACACTGAAAGATGAAGCGGATTTTTATGAGCCGTAACCCTCCACCACGTTTTCCCTCGCAACACCTACTGCCTCACTCTGGTCCCTTGATCCCACTTTCCTTCCCCTAAAACCAGTGTGTTTATTGGGACCAGTGCAATGGAAATTCCACTTACTGTTTATATCTTAGGTTTCTCTTCCCTTCCTATATTTCCCTGGGAATTGGGGCAGTATGGATTCTTGCTCCACACCCATGGCTTCGTCTTTGCCTTTTTTTTCTGAATAATTTTCCCCAACTGCATTTCCATGGAGCAGCTGTTTGTGTTTAAAACCACCTGCACAAGTAGTTCTGTTTTCAGTGGAAGAAAATGTTGCTTGTAAAAGGAAAAAGCCCTAAGGTGTTGGAGTTTGCTGGGAGCTTTAATTCGATGCGTATTTTTTCCTACTGATTGATGAATGTTCGAAGTGCAACTTTAGCCCTTGATAACAAATGAAACTGGGTGGTACTAACAGTCACCGTCTGGCACGGTGATGTGTAGTTAAACTGAGCCCCTGTGAGAAAGGAGATTGGGTTTTGACCGAGAAGGAAAATCCTAGATCCCTAATTTTAGCAGAGGAGAGAGTGAGAGATGGTGAAAGAGAAGCAGCATCTTCATAGAGAGCGAAACTGCTGTGCAAAAGGCTTAACTCTTGCATGGTTGGGCAAGGACTATGAAAATATGACACATGCAGAACACAAGATCTCCTAGGAAAGGAGGATGGGCACCAGGGGAAAATCTCACCTTCATTTAAAGCTCGTGGGAATTTTGGGGACTTTTTCTGAAGGGCTCCTGAAGTATAATGGGGAGCGATAACATTATTTCCCAACCATGGCTAATCTTGAGGAGTCGAGGCTTATATTACACTCGTATTGTGCTGGGTGTTTGTGAAGCCATCAAGTGCAGCCAGAAGTGGTCCCAAGCCCAGCCCAGCCCAGGGAAAGCCCTGTTTGCGCTCTCCAGGGGCCCTCCTTGGCCTTTCTCCTGCTGCTCCTAACGCCCTCCCACCTCTTACTCCTCTTCAGTTCTCCTTGTTATGGCATGATTTTACTTTAATTTCTTTCCAAGTGGTATTAGTTCTTTAATTTCCAAAGAGCCAGCTGGACTGAGTACCCGAATCCTCTTCAGTTTCCCAAAAAGCTCCTGTGTGCTTGGTGCTGCCTCTGCTTGGCAGCGTGTGATGCTCACAGGAGAAGAAACCACGTCAGGCCAACAGTAAATGGCAGCAAATTCTGGCTTTCAGCCCTAGCTGAGGCCATTAGATGATGATTTCTTGCTGCAAAGATGGCACCAAACCTCTGCTGACCAGGGCTATAATAGAAGGTCATTTATGTGTCCCATCCCAGATGATGGAAACAGTAGCAGTGAGGGTGGTAGCAAGTTAAGAAATAAATTGTACCAAGGTTTGAAGAGCTTTACACCATTATTAACAGATAAATAGATATATTTATATATATTTTCAGATGGTTTTAGGACTTAATGAGTATACTGGCTCATTCTGCCATCAATCCCATCCAAACTGAAGAAATTGCCAGAAGCCAGGCTAGCTGTGTGTCCTGGGAAAAAGACTTCTGTAGCATAAAAAACGGATTCCTACCTCCACTGCCTCCCAATCTTTCCTTGTCCCTACCTGCAGCTTTATTGTCCGTAGGTAGCAGTGACTGTGTCCTCCAGCTGGAGTTTGGGTGGGATGGTGGCATGGTAGAGCCTTCTTCATGCCAGCCAGACTCCTTTGCAGTAAACTGGAGAAATCGGAGAGGTCTTGGCATACCATGGCTTGTAAAGGCCTTGTAAATGGCTCATGCAAAAAAATTTCCAAATGGAAACAGCACTGTGCCTTAAGTTTAAAGCAGCTTTGATAGGAAGGAGCGGTAAATATAAGCCTTTCCACCTCTGCGGGTATATTGTAAATGCCAGACAGTGGAAAACCAGTAAAGAGAAAAGCATCTGAAAGCAAAGACAGCACTTGGGAAGTTAGACTCGCTTTTTGGCTGTGTATGAGCTGAACCCAGCAGGCATTTCAAACACAACTGGTTTTAGCATAAAGGCCACTGCTGGGTGTTGTTTGGGAAACCACTTGGTGTTTTGCAGTGGTGGAAGCTTCTCTTGTCGTACAAAGACCATGGGAATCACTAGGGACTGGCAGCCAACATTGGTGTTTTAGGAGGGCTGTCTTAGCACAAAAGCAAAATGTTCTTGTCTTACTCAGGGCATCTTCTCAGGCCTTAGAAACTGGGGAAGAGTTTGGTGGAAAGCATCCTGCTGGGTCCTGGTCACTGTAACAAGCTGGAAAGCTCCACAAACTATTTAGGCGTGAGGGTGGCACATTTAGGGTGTGTGAGAGGGAAGGGAAAGCAAGGCAGATGAGCTGCTCTTTGGCAGAGGTTGGATCTGATTCGGGGGCAGTCTCACGCCCGTGTCCATCAGGAGACTTGGCCCCTTCTATTGCTCACCTGCAAAGGCAGCCTGCACCAGGCCAAGTGAGATTTGGAGCCAAAATCTCCAAATTCATATGAGGGCCCAAATTCATATGAGCAGGATTAGAAAGGCATCTGGAGCAGGACAAGGAGGTGGCAGGCCAGGAGTTTTGCAGAATGGCCAGAAGAGATGGGGTATGGATGGGTCCACAAGGGAAGGTGCTGCCATGTTCCCCCCTGCTCCCCAGGTGCAGCTCATCATTTCACAGCTGCTTGCCCCACCACAGGAGAAGCCAAATTGAACAGAGGAACTCTCAAAACCCAAACTGTAAAAAAGTCACTAGTTCCCTGCCAGATTATCTTCCTAAAATGGATTCCTAGGATTTGAGATAAGCAATGAGCTGGCCCCATGGAGAAGCCAGGAGAGTTCCCCCTGCTTCTCTTGCTCTGAGGAGCAGAATCCTGAGGACCTCTCAAAGAACCTGAGCCGGTCCCAGGTTGTTCTCAGCAGGTGGTGAGTCTGCAGGTAAAGAAGAAATGTGCTGCAAATAAGGAAAGCCTCTCACACCTGAGACGATGACAGGTTATTCACTCCATATAGTAGCCCAGAGAAGAAGAAATCCCTGTGAAAAACAAAGGTCCTGATACTGAGACCTGGTGGCTAAACAACAAAGGGATCCTCAGCAGAGGAGCTCAGACTGTGACCACTGTCCTCAGGGGAGGTGGCATCCATCTCCTGACATGGACACTGCTGTATTTATCTAAAATCACAGAGCTGTAAAACCGGAGCTCAATGTTTGCAGGGTAAAGAAGTGACTTCACAGGGAAGGGTTCCTTAAGAGAGCTAAAAGAAAAGTGGGCAAATCCATCATTGCTCCTTACTTAGCCCTCGCGTAGGTTATCTTTCTATCAGTATTCTGCTAATCTCAGAGCATCAGAGCTTTGTTTGTGTAGATGCTGGTGCCTAAATATGTCTGAATAGAATTTCAAACATTATATTAATTTATAAATATCACTGTTCACAATCATGTAGCTAAGAGAAGCAGTTCTGCAAAACCCGCACGACTAAAATTTAAACATGTTGCAAGAAACCACAGCAGTGTGGCTGGTTTGCTAAAGGAGGGTTATTTGCTGAAGAAATCACCATGTAATGCTTAATGACAACAGCTGAGAGTGTGGTTGCATGCATTTCATGAAAGAAGTGGAGAAAGCACTCCAGACAACCTTTTTAGTGCTCTTTTGGAGCACAAATTCAGTTTGTGAGCGCTTGCAAAATATCTGTTGTCATCTGCTCATGCAGAACTTCTCTGCGACACCTCTGCAGGCAGGTGCTCTAAGTGTATATATAAATTCATCTTCGTAGTGGCCACTGGTGCCACAACAAATGTCATTCCAAACAAACTCTCTGCTACGGGCTGTGTTGGAAATCATCATTTAACACATCATTTAGAGTACATCAGAGTGAATCTCACGCAACCTGACCGTAATAATTCCCTTCGCAAATTAACTCTTTTTAACATTTTGACATTAAGAATAGAGGCAAAGCCCTTTAAACACGTGGCTGCTTCGGTTTGGTACTGAGCATTGGGAAATAAGAGTTTATAGTGCAATGGCTAATTATTATTTGTCATGTGAATTCCACAAAGTAAATCACTCTGTGTATACAAAAATTACACAGATAGCCTGTATCCTTGCTCATTTAGTAAGATTCATCTTGCTGGGCCCAAGAGGGCTGCCCAGGAGTAATCCTCTCTGCTCTCCCAGCCTGTGCAAGAGAAATCCATAAGATAGGATCTCAAACCATTAGCCAGCTTTCCCCCTGTGGTCAGTGAGGATGCATACTTTCTTTTGATTAACACAATTAAATTCAGTGGGTCCTTTCAGCTGACTGAATTCATGCATTGTAAGTGGCCGTGCAGTTCCATGCAACCATTCAGGCATTGCACGCAGAGCTGGTGTATTTTTTGGAAGGGCTCCATGCCTTACCAGGAAAGTAGAGAGAAGCTTCTGAGAGACAACCCTCCCACCCTTCATCTTGATTTATAGTGCACATTATGATTTTGAATGGTATTTTCAATCAGGTAGGATGAGCTGTGACTGTCCTTTGTTTCCAGTCCATGCATTCAAGCTGGGTGTTTTCTATCTTGTCTTGGGCTCTTGCCCACCCCACACAGCTCTCTAAGGTGTAAAACAAGAAAGCAATTACTCTTTGTAGCACCTACTATCCATCTAACCTACATTTTCACTCTTACTTTGCAGTCAATGCTGCTTTAGATATAAATCAGTGCTCTGGGTTCAGTGTGTTCCTGTTCCAGCACTTCTGAAAGGGTGTGAACAGTTACATATTTATTCAGACTTGTGCCTTATAAAGTACATGGCTGCAGAGACAAATTCTTCTGGGTTGTTTGTTTTACGGTGCTGTTAAATAGGGTGACTCTGGCAAATGCCAGCTGATGAGTTCAACTGTAAAATTATGGTAACGTGACAGAAGAAACAGCAGGAGAAACAACAAAATTCAAGATGCTGAGCCAGGAGAACATATCTGCCATCATCTTTCAGCCTGTGCTCTGCCATGGCATTTTTATGATTTTATAAACCCATTTTCCAACCCCACCTTTCCCTGTGACTTTCCCATTGTATGCAGTGGGAGTTCTGAGCAAATATCTGTTTTATAACATGTTTATCACAAAGCAGTGTGGGCTGTACACCAAGTAATGTTCCTTGTCTGAGGGCTAAACAAACACTTGAATTGTTGCCTTCTCTGTCCAAAAGGCAATCAAGGCTCTTCTCGTGCCCTCAGTGGAGTCAGGATTTCATGATGGGAATATTTCACGTCTCTGCTCTTCACTTTGGGCATGTTTCCGGTGACTTTACAGCAGATCTCTCTGATCTCTCTGATCCTGGTTGTTGTCTTTGATCAAGCTGGCATCTTCAATACTGGCATGTTCCCAGCTGTGTAAGCAGTGTCACCCCCCTCCTTCCCACAGTGCTCCTGGGGGTCACTGGCACGGGGGCCAATTGTCATTCTGAGCCTCTTTGTGCCACACCCATGAGTGTCTCACGTGGTGCTTTGGGGCAGGTGAACAAGGCCGGTATCAGACCAGCTCTGCAGCCTCCTGGGGACTGCCCAGAAACAGCTAAATATATTTTTCCTAGTACATGACTTCACCACACCAGCAGTGAGATACCATCTTGCCCTTTGTGTTCAGGCTGGATGACATTTTCTCCTTTCCCAAACGGCCCCGTCCCGGCTGGCAGGGAGGAGCAGCACAGCCCTCAGTCACTGCCCGGCAGCTTGCCCAGATCTTCCTGATAAGAGGCAGGGAGCTGGGAAACATCAGGCTAGGTTTCTGTTTAGGTGCTCAGGCTGGTCTTGATGCTGTGTCCTGGATTTGAGCTTGGAGGGGAATATTTTTGAGTACTGCTTATGGAATAGCACTTGGCCTTGCTTTTCTTCCCTGGGAGAGTTGGGTAACAGGCATTCATGTCAATACTCATTTTTATTTGTTTTGCTCATTATCAAATGTGAGCAAACATTCGGGTCTGTGGATGTGCGTGGATGTATCCATGTGCTGTGCTTATCCCTCCACACACACGCACACATGCTGCTGCTATAATTAGTTCTGCTTGGGAAGAGTGGCAGGAGGAAGGTGAGCAGCTGGGTGCTGACACGACCTTCCCAGCCCTGCTTCGGAAAGGGTCTGAGGTCACTCGTGTCCTTCCAAATGCACCTCGCATCACCAGCTGATTTGCAAATAGGTTAATTTGAAAAGAACCTCACTTTGGGTATTTGCAAGGTTTTAGTTTTAGAGTCTTCACCCCAAGGTCTGCAGCAAGGTCAGGTCTAACATCTGGATTCACATCTGCATAGGCTGGGTCTTCTCAACAACAGGCTGGGCCTCCCTGTGCAACCTGGATGTGAAGTTCCTCTCATCTGAAGGCTCCATTGGTTGCTCAAATACTACATTTGCACAGAAAAATATCACAGAATTTAGTATATGCATGGAGTTGGTATCTTATAACTCACAAATTTTGCAAGGTCAGACACTTATTGAGTGTCTCCAAGCTCCCCAAAGACTCACCACACTTGGCACAGTATTTTTGTAGGTGCTGATAATTAATGGAATTAAACAATTCAGATGCTATCTGAAGCAGTGATATATGCTAGAAAAGAAGGGGCAGAAAATTCCCCAAAGCATGAATTATTATTAATCATTAATTCTTAACAAATGCACGTGACAGGGGTATGACTGGCACCAGTACAGAGGCACCATTAAAAAGGAAGAGCATCATTTTATGGTTGGACAAAATCATTTATTTTGGGGGAAGCCTTAAGCAGAATCTACCTACTTGTGGGGTTTAAAGAGTTTGGTTCACTTATTTACTTTGGATTTTCATGTTCACTTTCATCCCCTTTTGTACTTCCTTGGACAAAATCCAAACAGGCAGAGTAAGTACAGAAAAGCTGTTCTCACCATAGGGAAATAATGTATTATGCTAATTCCAATTAAAGGAAATATCTTAAACTGCAAATATAGCCTTCAAGAGAGAAATGAAAAGTGTGGAAATTAACATTCTTGCCAGATTTCCAGCTCAGTTCTGCATACTCAGGGGGTTTGGGTCAGGCTCAGATAAGCATCCAAAATTTGGGGATGTTTATCCAAACGTTATTTCTGAACCTTCTAAGTTCACTCCTGACTAATCATAATGGACTTAGTGGTAGCAGGATATGAATGTACAACATTTAGCTTAGAAATTGGCAGCTCCTCATCCTTTCACAGCTAGGAGCCTTTGACCAAATATCAACTCTGCTAACCAAAACAAAATAAAATAATGCCTTGACTTGGTCTCCAGCCATACCACCTTGTGCTACAGCCCTGGAAGACCTTCCAAGCAGGGCTGGGACAAGGCAGGCTTGGCTGGGGGACTTCCATGGAAAATATTGATGTTACTGGAAGCATCCCCTATGATTCAGGAGGTGACACATTCCCCAGGTTGGTGTTGAACCCTTGTAATGGTTACATGTACGGAGTTGTCCTTTCAGATTTGGGAAGTTTCAGAGGACTGGTGGGTTATTAAAGATCTTTTCTAAAAGGCTCATAAATTAACTCCATGTTCACCTGAAGTGCCAATGCAATCACCAACCCCATTACATGACCAATGAGCTCCTGGTGGGATGTGGTTCTCCCACTTCCCTGTTCCATCCTCAGGTTGTTTGCCCGTTCAGTCATGAGTGACATGAGCTCCCTATGAGTTTATTGTCAGAAGTGTTTGGAATATTTTTTCCAATTAAATGAAAGGAAGATGTCTGAGGATCATGAATTAGCTCCTGAAGAAGCAGGTTTTTTCTCTGTTTTTGCCATCATACCTTTGGTCTTAAACACAGGGGAGGGGAGCTGTATCTTGCTGCCCTGCTATAGGCATCTCCCAACTTACTGTACCCTTTATCATAATTAGAAAGCCATAGTATCAGCTACAAAGATGCAGATCTTTGCAAAGATGTAGATCTGTCTTACATCCACCATCCTTCAAAACACCAACAGGCTACTCCCGAGTCACTCACCCATCATTTTTCCCCATACATTTGATTTTAGTCAAAGGGTGTCACTCTAAGTAGTTGTATTTGAACATTGAAATTCATGCCAGGAATAAATCCATCCAAGTGCAAATTCTTCCCCAGTGAAAAAGCACCAAAACGCTCAGTGAATTTATATCAGGAATGAATTTGACCACAAGAACTTGGATTGCAGGTACATAGTCTATGCCTTAAAATCCCTTCTGATTTGCTTAGATTTACCTCTGAATTACAGAGAGTAAATCTGGAGGGTTGTAATGGAAGACATCCCACTGAAAGTTCTAGTTTAAAGAAAGAAAAGTCTGTCATTGAGAGAAATGACAGACATCATAAAAACATGGTAAGAAATATTCAAAATATATTTGAATATAGTCTTTAAGCTAATGGATTTTTTAAAAGTTCAATGTTTCTTCAGTCAAGATATGTTGTGAAATACATTTTATAAAACATGACTGGTATTCTTGCTATTTCCTTTGCATCTTCCTCCTGAAACCACTAGAATAATCCCTCACTTTCTACCAGACCCTCTATTAACAAGTAGCATAGACGTTCTACTGCGGAAAATTTTGACAGTTTAAACTAAGCACCTGTTTCCATCTAATGTAGGTTTGGCAGGATGCTGTGTTTGGTGTAGCTCATGCCACTCAGATGTCAATTTTTTCTTCATTAGGCCAATAAATTAGTGAACTACACCATGCTCTAAAACTTGCATCAATCTCCCATCACATTCACTCTTTTTTTTTGTGTTTGTGGTTGCCTTCTCCTTCCAAGGGAAATGAGCAACTTGAATTTGAAGTGGGTGCTTGGGTTTGAAAGTGGATTTTGTGTGTGTGTTTGTGCTATAACATTAATGATCACAGCAGCTGCATCAGGAGCATTTTAGCATCCATCAGGATGAAAGTTTGGGGGGGATCACTGCTCAATAAATTCAGTACTTATCGCTATCAATGTCATCAAGATGTAACCAAAGATATTTAGAAGGAACGGAGAAAATGTCAATAATCTGAATTGCCTGGTGCTTGTAGAAATCGTTCTTGCAAGTCACGGTTGTAGCTGGTTTTGGTTTTAGAAAAAACAGAAACAGCAGACAAACTGTTCCAAATGGTCATGAAGACGTGATGGGCTTCTGTAATTTCAGGGAAAAAAATCAGAAAATCATGTAACATATGACTGTTGATAGCTGCAAGAGGAACAAATGCTTTCCATCCCGAAACACTTCGTACCATCAGTGTTTCAACAGCTCCTATTTAGACATTAAAAAGAAGACATTTTTTATTATGATTTCTGCCTTGGGCTCTGATCAGCAATGTAGAAAAAAGCAAGCAGGAGCGTATGGTTGCTTATCCTTCCTTCTTGTTTCCTTTTACTCTTAAGTTCTTGAAAGGTTGTAAAATAGAGAAATAAAAAAGCCACTGAAGTGTAGTTTTGTTAACTTTATCTTCTGAACATTAAACATTGTTTCAAATTTCTTACGGTACATAAAATGTTTTGCCTTGCTGTATCATGTGTACAGAACTTCAAAAAGTAAATGCGACAGCTCAGAAAACGTAATGGATGTGTAATAACAGCTCTTTAGATCTCCTGTTTTTAGCATAGCATCTTTTTTTCCCCAAAGGTGCTTTTAACATGATATCTAAAGCTATTTATGAAGTCATTTATTTTTGCATGGTGATAGGTCCTATTTTGTAATTAGCCCATGCTTCTATCTTGCTGGAGTGTGTGAGCCCCCCTGAAACATTTAGTCTTCATCAATCCTTTTTGTTTCCCTTCCAAAGGCATCCAGCCTAGTAACTCCCATTTCACGGATGCAGTACATCCCAGCTCCCTTCAGCACCTTCTACAAAAGCATTTGGAAATCGTTGCATTGGAACAGAGCTCAGTTCTTTTTGTTGGGCGTTTTCGACATAAAGAAGTTTTTCCTGTTTGCCTTAAATTCAGTCACCACATGAATTTCAGCCGATGGTTTTTAACCACGTTTGCCCCACATCCTGTCACCGCCGGCCACCGTGGTGCTGAAAAAGGTCTGCCAGCAGCAGGCACACCACTGGAGACCTGGGCTGCCCCACTGAGCTGGAGTTTGGGCAGACCTGAGTTGCTGAATCATGATTTAGTCTATTTGGGACATCTTGTGTGTCCAGACATAATTTGTTGTGACGCAAACTGGTGTGAGCGCAGTGGGAACGGCGGCAGCGCTGACACTCGTTAATCTGCTGCCATTTGCATATATGCAATGCAGTGAGGTTAACAGGATTTCCCTGACGCCCTGTCAGTGGCAGCAATGGGGTTGGTTTCCTCCAGTGTGTCGAGCAGGTTGCTGTTAATCAGTCACCATCGGGCTTTTCGTGCCAGCTCCCCTGCTCAGTCTGCTGCTGTGTCCATGGGAGCAGCTGTAAGGGGGGGTTCAGGTGCCAGCATGGGTCCAAAAAAGTTCCAGGGTTAAAAAGAACAAATTTTAATATTCAGTGGAAAGTTTTTTCCCCCTCATGTCTTCACAAGCCAGCACAGAGGGAAGTTTGAAGGCATGGCCACTGGGTAAGAAATACGCAGCTGCACTCGGTCCCTTGGGGTGGTAAAGCCTCCAGGGAAAGCTGGGGACTGGCTCCACATCCAACAGGAGCAGTGAGGCCATGGCATTAGGAAAGGAGGTCTATGAACTTTATCCTCATGTATTAACAGCCCTGGGTACCCTGTAACAGCTCTTTGCGTACAAAATCCTTGGAATGTGACCAAGTGCATGCCCACTGACACTGAATGCAGGGGCAAAAGGGGTGGTTGTGGTGGGACCCTCCTCAAGTGGCCTGGAAGTGTCAGGAAGCTAGGAAGCAAAGGTATGGAGACAAGCTTGATAAATAAGATGATGTGAAACTGAATCACTGCATAGAGATGAATCAAAATTATAAAATCAATAGGTATCGATCTGTATATATCACACAAATAACTGTGCCTGAAGAGGTGCCCAGATTTAACATGCTGATTATATGGCAGTCAGTGGAAATAACTTAAGATCTGAAGACCTATTGCATTTTAGTTGTTCAGTGCTGCAGCTGAAGCTGATAAAATCTTAGTTGTAAGTCTTTTTTAAATTTTTTCCTGCTTGAAGTTCTTGGTAACAAGTATATTTAATCAACAAACCAGAACCGAAGAACAGATTTTTGGCTTACAAAATACTCTTGAGCCATCTAAAGCTGGAGTCCAAACACTACAAATTCTTCTAAAAATATACACCTTTCATTTTAAGTTCCATTTGCTTTTACTACTGGCCTCACTCATGCAAGCCAAGGTCACTGCACTTCAGATGTATCTGCTGGACACTTGGCTACTGACTGGAGTTGCAATGAATCACCTGGAACAACGTCATCCAAGGAGTCACCAAACTCTGTGGCTGGTTGGAAATCAGGTCAACAAGGTCTTTGTTATAGCCTATTCATATAAACCCCATTTATATCGTATTCTTTTTGTACCCCTTAAACTGGTGAAGGTGCACTCTATCAGAAGGAACAGGATTCACTGGAGTTTTGGGGGTTTTGGTCAGTCTTTGCCTCGGGCATTGACCTTCCTCCCTCTGTCTCATCAGTGGATGCATTAAGGAAGGAAGGATGTGCTTAACTCAGTGTGGGGAGTAGCTGTGGTTACTATTGCTTTCTTCAACGTTATCATCATTTTCTTTGTCCCCACATTTTTTCTCCTAAACTCAGGTTAAATACAAACCTAACAGATGTGTAAAAAGGCTTCAGATCAGTTACTTGTCATACATGGGCAGGCACAGGCTGAATCTGCTGCAGAATTACTTCCCATCTTTATTCATGGATTGAGAATGTTCATTTTCCTTTGCTGGATTAGATTTGCTGCGTAGATTTCTGGGCATATAAATGATATTTTGGAATGAAACCCTCACATTTTATAAATCATTCAAACAAATTCAGTTTCTTCTTTCCGTAGAAGTATTTCCTGGTCCACAGCAACCTTGATCTAAACCTAGTGTTTTCTGTTTGAGACAAAATTCATGGATTAATTTAGAGAATTAAATAATTAAGTAATTCTGAAGTGCTAATGAGCACTCATAACTCCCACTTTCATCTTTTATAGCACTGTTAAATGCACCACAAGCTCTAGGGAAAATTCTGGTCATTCATATCGTGATGGATATTCTTACTTTATCACCTAACCAGGTAGACGTCCTTTGTGGAACGCACAACTGGCCTGTGCTTCTGTTCACAGTGCCTGGCAGGACAGCTTCTAGTTCCCATTTATTTCTGGAGGTGTCAAAAATATAGCACTACAATACTGAAGGCAGTGGGAGGATCCAGGACTGACTTTTGTCTGGAGCTGGAGCAGCTCCTCCATCTACAGCCCTGGGACAGCCCAGGTCTGGTCTGAGTGTCCTGTCTGACCCCTGGAGTGACAGGAATCTTGTGAGGAAATGGCTCTCTGCCTGGGCTCGATCAACACTTCTGGCCACCAGTTCAGCCCCAAGGAAGCCAATGCTCTCATGTCAGTGGTGTGTTGAGGACTTGGAGCTGCTGGTGCTTCCCTGGGGAATATGTGACCACCCTGATCTCACTATGACACCTTGAAAAGCCCACAAAGATGGCCACCTTCCTCAGCCAAAACATCCTACAACAGCTCCTTAACCGAGTGGATCTCCCGCTTTGTCCCGTGTGAGGATTCCAGCACAGGGAAGCATAAGGAAAGAAACGATCTTTAGTGCTGTATTTACTATACTGGATTCTCAGTAAGACAGATCACGCAGCTTCTGAAATCTTTCCTCATGGAAAGACATCTGTTCTTCACACATTGCCTCGTTTTGTTCTGTGGATCCAAAAACCTGCAACTTTATCCTGAGCACATGCCCATTCCTTGCTGCTTTTTGCAGCCACTTAGTGAGGTTTAGGAGCACACAGTGGAGTGGTTGGGGCAGTCTCTCCCCCTCTGCCTGGTCGGGATCATGATCCATCTTACGCTCAGCACTTGCATGATTGCTGGGGGACTCCTAGCAACAAGACTTGACATCATGAACTCCGTTTCACATTTCTGCCACAAAAGTCAAAGGCAGAGTTTGATCTATACTCCCCAAAACTGTTTCTATAGGAGGAGCTTTCATTTGTGGCACCAATCAGCACAATGTGCTTATGTTTAAAGATCTGTTCCAAAGCATCAACTGCTCATTTCCAAGGCTAAAATATTTTCCTAGCTAAAAAAGGGAGATAAAGTAAAATCTCTGCTACAGATGAGCCATATTAAAGCATGCAGACCTGTTTTAACTGGCAGTGACCAAGCAGACTCCCACTTTATCCCTGAGAAGCTGTAAGCACCAGCAGGCAGAGAGGAATTTCTGTTCATTGCAGTCAAAGAAAAGGAATAAAAAATAACTTCTCAGTGAATGAAAGTTATGTGAAAATACTGCATGAGAATCTGCCACTGATTTTCTCCATGAGCAGAACTCCATATTCCATCTGTGAAAATAAAATGGTAATCTTCCCATCTGGCACACTTTTTATCCCATCCATGCCAACTGTAAGCTTTTCAGGACAGAGTCTCATGTTTATTATTTTTCTACCCACAAAGGGTCCCAGTTTCCACTGGGTCCTCTAGGTGCTGCTCTAATGCTAATGATTCTAATACTCATAATTCTGCTAGTGGCAAATTTAGCCCAACATCTCAGGCTTAAATAAATCTTAGGCTTCCCATTTTATATGGAAAAAAATGGTTATAAAATAGCCTCCATCCTCCTTCAGATTCTGCAAGTCATTTTGCGTCCGCAAAACTCGGCTTGTGGATTGATATGCATCTTATATGTTGTATCTTGGGAATGTTTTCTCTATGAATCTCACACAAAATCTGCAGTATGACTTGTGGATAAAAAAACCACAGGAAAAAAATGCCTGAAGCTGTACCACTCACCTCTCTCCTCCTTCACATGCATGCCCAACTGCTGCTTTTTTTTTTCCCTTCCCCCCTTTGTTTTATCAGTATGGTGCTAAATTACCAAGTTTGAAATTTCTTCAGCAAATAAGGGATGCATGCCAGAACACAAGTGCCCCAAGGGATCTGAGTCTTAGGGGAAAAAGCCCTTAATCTCCAAGTTTATAGGTAGCAGCACTTTCCTGAAATTGGAAAATGTTCAACTCATTTATGAAAGAAATCCGCCACAAGGATACGCTGATGTTCACAGCTATTTCATTAATAACCCATTGTGATCCATGGGTTATAGGACAGGTTTATTTGGACACCTGCATCAAATATATTCTCCCCCCTCCCTGCCCCAAATTTTCCCGATGAGCAAAATCTTTTTGCAGCAAACCAGGTAGCACTCAGGGTAAGATTTTTCCAAATGCATCAGGCACCTTTGCCCATGTGTGACTAATTTATGTGGAGCAGCACTTCTCCTGCACGCCCAGGTGGGCTGCTGTGCACGCACGGGGCCAGTTAAGCATTTACTGCTCAGGACCCTAAGCACAGCCAGGGTGGGGGACACAAAGGGCTCTGCCCGCCCACGGTGGGGAGCCTGAGCCACTCACAGGACACCACGGCCTGAATACTTTATGGCTTAATCCCAGGGAGATTGCCTGAGTATGGGATAAGGATCAACTTTGCATGTTCCTCCACCAGCCGAATAAATTAACATTCCTGAATTTCAGTCCCTGGATTTATCTACCAAGCATGACTTGAACCGTTGACGGGGATTTTAACCTATTTATAGTTTCATAACAAGCCCATAAGAAAAAATTCTCCCTCTCTTACCCGCATGTAAATAATATTTAACACTACTGTCAGGGTTTGGCAAGGCAGTGATGTTTTGGAGGCACTGTGGATCCTCAGCCTGCCTTTAGCAGGGCATCTCTCTACTTGTAGGCAAGTGCCTTGCAATAGGAGGAGGATTAATCATTGCTGTGAGAGCCCTCGCTTTCCTCCACAACCTTTTCTTCCCGGGGATGATGAGTTAATTCAGCTGGAACAATGTTAGTTCATCAAGTTTTGTGGTTTATCTGAAAATCGAATGGCAGTAATTTCATGTGGCAACTGACTTAATGCCCATTTAGTTCAGGTTTTAGACAACTCTGGTCGATGATCACAATGGGTTTCATACGAAACATAGGAGGGATGAAACTGTAATGTTGGTGCTTTCAGGCAGGTTTTCTTCCCTGCTGTAGAGCTGGTTGTGTTGGCTGTGTGCACGTGTGTTTCTGTGTGTAGATGTGTATCCACTTCTTGTGAACCTCCCCTAGACCCATCCACACATGTGACACTTAAAATAGCAAATGCAAACCTGAAAATTTTAACATGAGTGTTTGACTTTTTATTGGGTGATAAATTGCTTCTTACTCTTATAAAGTCCACAGGTGTTTATGCCCACTCTCGCACGCCTAGTTAAAACTTTGGCTACAACAGGAATGCTTTGAAAATAGCCAGTCACTCCTAAAATTGATTATTAAAATAGAATTAGCTGTTATGCATCACATTAATTCTTGTTGTGTAAAGTTCTGTTGTTTAACCCCTTCAGTCTCTTTTGGCCTGGCGTTTTCGCTGCTTCCATATTTTCTTCTCCATCCTTTTGGCTTCGAAATTTGGTTTTCAGATCATGGATAGTGCCTAAACCCAAATGGTTCCCCAGGACTTGCTGCCACAAAACTTCCTTGTGTGGCTCTTCACATGCCATGAGGGCTCTGGGACTGGAAGAGGTCTTCCAAAGCAGGCCCTCAGATTATTTGTCAAATGAGACAGCTTAAAAATTAAGCAATTGGAAGAAATGGAGAGTTAATTGAACCTTGTTGAATTCTTATGCACATACAGAGGAAGTCTGCAAAATCCTTATATTTTGCTTCCTACCTCCTGGATACAATACTGTCTCAGGGAGTATTTGTTACACATCTTCCGTTTTTAGGACAGCTTCTGCTAAAAGTTGTTTTCAGGCAGAGAAGCAGCAGCTACATCAAGTGGGAGCCTCTGGCCACCCCATGTGGACCCTCTGGTGGCTTCATGGGTCCCACTGCTCCATCTCCAGATGACCATATCGTGGGAAGCAGGAGTGGGTACAAACCTGAGGGATTTGTTCAGTTGTATTTCAACAAGGATGAATGAGAGAGTGATAAAAAAACCCCCAAACAGGTGCTGTTTTGGTCATGTTGGTAGGATTTGGAGTGCCATGCTCAAGGTCTTTTACTCTCTGGATGGTTAAGAAAGAAAAGAGCCTTCCAAGCTGCCCTGCACACGGGGAAATGCAGAACAAGGGCATCGCCAATGGAATTTCCCAGATTCTCCAGGATTTTGGCTTCCTTCCAAAACACAAGAAAGGTGAAGCACAGGGAAACACAGCTTCTGAGTGGACAGGAGGCCAACACTCACGTCAATCAGCCTTGCCTTGCCTTGCCTTGGCTCTCATAGGTGCTAAGCCAAGCTGGCTAATGTGCATTTCTCCCCAGACTTTTACCGTAGCCAAACTTGTGCCAGACTCATCCAGCAGGGACTGTCTCACCCTGTGGGCATGGTAACCTCGAGTGTGAAAATGGCCCAGGCTGGATTTGGAGGCTTCCAGACTCTTCTGTAATGGAAGTAATGAACACTCCGAACAAAAACAGCAACAGTCCTCAGCATCCAGCGCCACAGCACGTGCCTTGGCAGGGAAAGCTAGGGAAAGGTTTGGAGAGGAAAGCATTGCAAGGAGTGTGCTCACAGCAGGGAAGTGGACAAGTAGCACTGCATCCCTCAGCACCAAATTTTGCGGTGTGCCGCAAGGGCCAGGGTTTGCTTGTAGCAAAGCAAACATCTTGTCCTGCCATGAGGAAGGGTATCTACAGGATTTCCTCCCCAGACAGGAGTAAAATCACCCAGGCAGCCAGATACCGGTCACTGACCCATTTTTGCATCTTCCTGATTTGTGGAGCAGGTAAATCTGCTGTGATTTTCCTTCTCCTGATTTGCAGTAACACCCAATATCCAAAAAGTTTCAGGCTCAAAACCCAGTGGCATGGCTCAGTGCCTGCCAGAAAACTCCTTCCCACCAGGCAGCCCCTGCTCTAGGAGTGTGGGTACCACCAGCTGGGATGGCACCCACACCCACCCTCACCTTTGGGATGTGATGGAGATGCTGGCACACTTGGGTACAGGACACAAGGGCACCAGTCTGCTGGGATCATTCACACCAGAATAAGAATACAGGGTTGGGCTGTCAAGCTCAGATCGGGATATGAAGGAACATGCTATTTTAGAGCTCAGGTTTTAATGGGAGAGAAAAAGTAGAGCCTTTCTGCTCAGTAATTGGGTGGTTTGGCTTCTGCCAGTAGCAGCATTATGCTGTTGCAGACCATAAGAGGGGGTGCAGCAGTACTTGTGGGAGTACAAGGATGGCTTCACTCACACCTGGACCTCAACACTGCCAGTGTCCCTACAGTGTATGCGCCCTGAGTGGGCACCGTGCATTCCTGATGGATTGTGCCGTGATTGCTCAGCAATCGGGGAAAGCAGACCAACACATGCTCTGCCTCTGTGCGCGGCTGGGGCTGCATGTGCTCCACAGCTCCCCGAGCACAGCTCCATCCCCACAGGAATCGCAGAGGTCCTTCAACTTTTTTATTGCCTGCACATGCACCACTCTTAACTTTTTGCAAGGATACAGGGTCGGGTTTTTTTTCCCCTAAGGCAGTCGGTATTTTCGGAGGGGGTGTGTGTTTTTCTGCACACCCCTCATTTCACACTGGTAAATGTCCTGCTCTGCTTGGCTATGGCGGGGGGGGAGGGCAGCTGTGGGGGTCCCTGACTCAGCTGGAGGTTCCAGGCTTTGCTGCCAAAAGGGGACCCCCTCCACTGGCGGGGTGAGCCCCAGGGATCCCCGGAGCCCTGAACTGCCCTGGGGAAGGGGGTGCAGGGCAGAGCACTGATCCCCCTGCATCCCACAGCCGGGCTGGGGGGAGGAAACCCACCCTCCAGCAGTGCCGGCAAAGCCAGTCTGACCCGAGCAAATGAAAATAATCAAAAGTAATTAGAAGCGTGCTGGACTGCTCCTCAGAGATCTGTGCGAGAGAATAAACATGCCGGAGCCCTCCGAGCCACTGCAAAGGCCCATGTCTGAGCTGTTAGGTGCCCTGACCTTGTCCACATAAAGACGTGATTTATGAAGTGCAGGGCACAGCAGCAGGGCTTCTGTCTTCTCCAGGAGAACCAAATTACTGAGGTGGAGATTAACATGCTTTCAGTTGGGCCCATTTCCAGACCAAGGGAAATTTCTTATTTACATTTTTTTACCTTTAATTTTCTCCTCCTCTCCCTCACTTTTGAAAACTGCCTTTTGGCTGGGAGGGATGAGCCAGGCAGCGTGTGAGGGCAGGAGGGGCAGCAGGGACAGGGCACCGACGTGGGGGGCACTGTGATGCTCACCCCGCTCCTTCATCAAGGGCTGACTCTTCCCCCTGAAATTATCTGACTCTTCCCCCTGAAATCAGCAGCAACACTTGTGTTTTCACCTTATTTTATTATTTTTTCAAGTTGATATCCCTACAACATGGGGTGGGAGGAACTGACATGCAGAAACCTGTGTTTCATTTCGGTCTTGTCGTTGTTTCCCAGGTCTGTCCTGGAGCATTTGGATATGTCAGAAAGCCGTTGTTTTCTGTGTGTTTGTTTCACTTTGCTTTTCCTTTCTCTCTCCACATTAATGCACTCACCCAGTGTTTCCAAGACTCACACTCACAGTGTTAGTCAGGATGCTCAATGTTTTGTTTAGTCACCTTGAGATATATAACATTAAACCCCACTCACAAAGGTGGTTGTGAAGTGGCTTGTCTACAAACGAAAGGATAATATTAAGCCTGATATGAACATTTACGGTATTTAAAAAATCACCAGTGACTTGTCTGATTTTCCCCCATTGTCCTCGGCAGCGTTTGGCCCCAGGAAGCCCATTAAACGTGGACAGTGCCGTTATTTCATCTGGCTGTGGCCGAGCTGCTTTGCTTTGCTTTAATGATGTGCTGGAATGCACGATGCCCATAGGGTCTCCATTAGAAGAACTTTTACTTCTGGGACGACCATGAAGTTAAAGGCTTAAAAGAGGCATCAGTTTACAGCCTGGTGGGAATTACTAGCAGACTGGAGTACTAACTCCTGACTGCTCCACTAATAGAGCGACTTGTTTTAAATAAACAATTGCCAACGGGACCCTGTGGAAATATTTGGGCCTCTTGAAGCGCCTACCGAACCGTCCGAGGGGAGAGGGGAAAGACGGCAAGAGATGTTTAAAAGATTGTCGCTCGAAAGAAGAAACACACGGACGTGTGTTGATGTGTGTATCCACATCCCCGGATCGGGATGTTGGAGGTCCCGACCGGCGGCGGGGCCAGGCTTGACCCACCGCGCCTCCCAGCCGGCTCGGGGGCATGAGCCTTCCTCCCCCCTCCTTCTCCTCTGGCCGCGCTGGGTTACAGCCGAACCGCTGGGAGCGCCGCATGAAGGGGAACTATGAAAAAAAAAGGGGTTTTCCCCCCGAAAAGGGGAGCGGCGGCCCCGCTCCCGCTGAGGGCGCGTCCCGCAGTGTCCCGGCGGCGAGCGCCACCCAGCGGCGGCGGGCGGCGCGGCG
>VXAZ01007115.1:34361-86918 GCA_013399875.1 Gymnorhina tibicen | reverse complement strand
ATCCCATGGATCCCATCCCACCCCATCCCATCCCATCCCATGGATCCCATCCCCATCCTGTTCCATCCCATCCCCGCAGAGCAGAGGGATGCAGGGAGCTGCTGGCAGGGTGTGAGAGGAGCACTTGTCCCCTGTGGCTGTAACTCACCGTGAACAACTGCCAGTCCTCCCTGGAGTTCCTCCAGAGGACGATGGTGGGGACACCGGGGATGCCAGCGGGGCCAGGGTCACCCGGGGGGCCCGTCCGCCCCATGGCTCCGGGGTATCCCTGCGGAGACAAGGGCAGCTCCTTAAAACCTGCAGGGATTTAGGGCCCAGCACAGGCTGGACACCGGCTCTGACTCACAGCTCCTGGAGCTCTGGCAGCCTCGGGGCCGTGCCCATTCCCTGGGGAGCCTGGGCAGTGCCCAGCACCCTCTGGGGGAAGAACCTTTCCCTGCTCTCCAGCCTGAGCCTTCCCTGGCCCAGCTCCAGCCGTTCCCTGGGTGCTGTCCCTGTCCCAGGGCAGAGACTGGAGCTGCCCCTCCTCTGTCCATCATGAGGACCATGTTGAAGACCACAACGAGGTCTCCCCTCAGTCTCCTCCAGCTGAACAATCCCAGTGCCCTCAGCTGCTCCTTATTAGGTCCCTCCAGACCCTTCCTCATCCCCGTGGCCTCCTCTGAACACTCTCTAATAACTCAATGCCCTTTCTTATTGTGCTGCTCAAAACTGCCCCAGAACTCAAGGTGAAATCCTGAGCCTGGGCCTAAAGTCCCCACTAAACCCAGCTCCTTCCTCTTCCAAACCCTCAGACAGGGCCCCCACCCTGCAGCTTCAGGAGCTCCCACCGGCCTCTGGATGAAAAACCCCCAAACCAACCCAAACCACCAGTGGTGTTTGCCCCAGACCCTACACCCCACACCGGACACGCCCCTGTTTTTAGGGATACTCACTTTGTCTCCTTTGGGCCCCACCAGTCCCCGTCTGCCAGGACAGCCCTGAAAGGCAAAGGAGGAGAGCTGTGACCCCAAAGGGGAGATCCCACAGTGGCTGAGTGACCAATGCCACAGCCCCGGGCAAGCAGGGACTGAAAGGGCTGAATCAGAGCAAACCAGCAGCTTCAAGTCCCTGAGAAACACCCCAAAAACCAGGGTGGGGTGGGAAGAGCCCCCTGCCTTTGGCTGCTCCTGCCCTGGCACCACAGAGACACCCCAGAGCAGGCAGAGGAGCAGGAGAACATCTCCTGACACCTGGAGGGGGAAAGGCAGCATGTTAGGGGAAAAAAATCCCCTCAAATTGAATCATATCTGTACTCCAATAGGAGTTTGGGCAAGGACACGAATATCTGCTGCTTTTAACTGCTGGGAGATGTGATCTGGGTAAAAATGCACATTTTGGCCACGGGCTGACCCCACTTCAGGGCTTACGAAGGCACCTGTGTGGGCAGAAGCAGCCAGGTGGGAGATCTTGGCTTTTTTGGGACAATAAATTCCCTGGAAGGTGTTACCGGACAGCCTCTGCCTGAGTCTGCTGCAGAGCTGCAGCTCTGACAGCTTCAGTCCCGGACACGGCTTTGTTCTGAGCCTGAAGAGCACCAGGTCTGACCCCGCAGGGCTCCAAAGTTCCCTCTCCCTGGGGGCCCCGGAGCCCCGCTGCCCTCAGCCCTGGGGAGCAGCAGCAGCACAGCAGGGAAGGCTGCCAGGCTGGGCACACATTTGAGCCAAAATAATGGCTCCGGCCATGCCTGGCACGTGCCACCACTGAGCTTCAGTCCTGCACAGCCTGGTTTGGGTTGGAGGGACCTTAAAGCCCATCCCATTCCCACCCCCTGCCATGGCAGGGACACCTCCCACTGTCCCAGGTGGCTCCAAGCCCTGTCCAGCCTGGCCTTGGGCACTGCCAGGGATCCAGGGGCAGCCACAGCTTCTCTGGGCATCCTGTGCCAGGGCCTCCCCACCCTCCCAGGGAACAATTCCTTATCAATATCTCATCTAAACGTGCTCTTTTTCCATGTAAAGCCCTTCCCCGTGTCCTGTCACTCCACGCCCTTGTAACAAGCCCTTCTCCATCTTTCCCCTCAGCTCCCTGACCCCTAAAGCTGGGATGGAGCTCTGGTACCGCTGTTTCCACCCAGGATACTCAGGACCAAGGACACAGATCCCATCTCCAGGATTTCTCCAGGAGAGGAAAGCAGCTCCCCCCAGCTCGGTCCCTCCTGACAGCAGGGCTGTCAAACGTCGTGACGTTTCCTCTTCTCCTGGGATTTTTTCAGCCTCCAGCATCTGTTCCTTTTGCCTTTTTCTTCTATTTTTGCAGGCTGGAGCTGCAGCAGCGAGGAGATGGCTTGAGGGGGAAGTTAGCAGTCCTAAATTTATCCCAAGCCTGGCTCAGGGATGATGGATTTAGTGCCAGGTCCCTCAGACACGGCCGTGGAAATGGCCCTGCAGGAGCCCCTCGAGCCCCAGGGCAGAGCCCACAGCTTCCACAGGGATGGAAGGAAAAGGGAACAGAAGGTGCCCAGGGTCACTGCTGGTGGTGGGGAAACTAAAATTAAACTTCCTAGAGGAATTGTTAAGAAAATATAATAATAACTAAATGAGGGAAACCATTTTGGCAGAATGAATAAGCAGAAAAATATTTAAAAACATTTTTCAGCTACTCCTCAACAAAGACTCCTCTAAAGCTTTTTCTGTTTTAGGTTTACCTTTTATTTTATTCTCCTTTTCTCCTCAGTGAAGACAAGACTCCTCTAAAGCTTCTTCTATTTCAAGTTTACCTTTTTTTTTTCAATTTTCCCCTTTTTCATCCTCATTGAAGACGTGACTCCTCTAAAGCTTTCTCTAGTCTAAGGTTACCTTTCCTTTTTTCCCTTTTTTCCCTAAATTTCCCTTTTTTCATCCTCTACAACAACTGAATGCCTTGAAAAACAGTCAGAACTTATTACGAGGTGAATTCAGTGCTCTGCTTTGAACCAGGCATCAATTTGGGGGTGAAGCAGCGATGCCAGTGGGGTCCGTGGGTGGATGGCAGGGGTTTGTGTGGGGTCTGGGGCTGGAGGGAATGGCTTGGTCCCCTCTGATCCCCTCAGCCTGACTCTGGGCAGGAGCAGGGTGAAATAAAAGTGGAAAAAAATAAATAAAAGTGAAAAAAGAAGTTTGATTAAATGATTTGAGACCATCTCTAGAGCAAGGAGGACAAGGGAATCATCTTCTCTCCGGTTTTCAGTGGAGTTTCTTCAGTGACATCCAAAAATCTTCTCCCAAGGTCAGTGCACAGCCCCACTGGGCCTGCACAAGGAGGGTTCCCCATCCTGGAAAAGCCTTCCCACCCTGGAGGTGGTGTCCCATCCTAGAGAATCTTTCCCCATCCTGGAGAAGCTCTCCCATCCTGGAGGTTCCTTATCCTGGAGAATCTTTCCCCATCCTGGAGAAGCTTTCCCACCCTGGAGAAGCTTTCCCGTCCTGGAGGTTCCCCATCCTGGAGAAGCTTTCCCACCCTGGAGATGGTTTCCCACCCTGGAGAAGCTTTCCCTGTGCTGTTTCCCCCACCCCAGAAGCCTTTCCCCACCACCCACCCCTCCCACCCCTTCTCCACTCACCGGCAGCCCCGGAGGTCCCGGCAGCCCCGGCGGTCCCGGCTTCACACGGCCCCGGTGTCCACGTGCCACCCACAATCCAGAACGTCCCGCTCCAGGAGGATTCTCCAGGACACCCAGCACTGCCCCTGCCCTCAGGGGACCTTTGGGGACGTCTCCCTTGGGAGCAGCCCCCCGAGGGGGCGATGGGAACACCTTGGGGAAGAGGTCCAGGCGAGGTTTGCCGGGTGGGAGCCGCCGCCGCGTGCCCGCGTCCCCCGGGGGCAGCTTCTCGGTGGTGACGTTCTCCTCCCGGGGGTCAGAGCCACGCTCCTTCTTGGCTGCCCGGGGGGGTTTGGTGGAGGCTCCTGGGTGGATGAAGCACGGTCAGATTCCCAGAAATCGGGATGGAGGAAAGGAGGAAAATCGTGGACTCACCGGAGCTTCTCCTGAGCGCTGGCCTGCTGGGGCCCGTGATTTTGTTGTAGGTGGAGTTCAGCAGCTCAAAGCCTTCATCCTCAATGGAAAGGCTGCCCTCCTCCTCCTCCTCCTCCTCAGCTGGTGGCACCTCGTGAGCAGAGAGGGAAGCCAGGGCGCTCCCATCAGGCTGGAGGTTGAGGCTCCCCTGGGTGTCCTCCCATGGCCAGGGTGGCCCCAGGGCCAAATCTGAACTGGTGAGTCTGGGGTCCTGAAAAAGGAGAGGGGGAAAAAAATGAAGTTTGAAGGGTTCACCTATTTTTTTCCCCTCTTTCCTGCTCAATGGACTGCCCAGGGAGGCGGTGGCATCACCAGCCTCGGGAGTATCCAAGGAACGACTGGATGTGGCACTCAGTGCTCTGGTCTGGGTGACAGGGTGGGTCACAGGTTGGACTCGATGACCTCGGAGGTCATTTCCAACCTCAGTGATTCTATAATTCCTAATTTCCCGCATGCAGGAATGCTGCTGGGGGGATGAAGCAGGGCACAGCTTGTGAGCCCCAGGCAGGAGCCCTCAAATTCCAGGGCAGCTCACCCCGAATGAGCGGGACACTTCATCCACCTCCAAACCAAAACTCTCCTTCCCCAAGGGACACGAGCTGCTCTGGGCACCCTGTGCCAGGGCCTCCCCACCCTCCCAGGGAACAATTCCTTCCCAGTATCCCATCCAGCCCTGCCCTCTGGCAGTGGGAAGCCATTCCCTGTGTCCTGTCCCTCCATCCCTTGTCCCCAGTCCCTCTCCAGCTCTCCTGGAGCCCCTTTAGGCCCTGGAAGGGGCTCTCAGCTCTCCCCAGAGCCCCCAGCTTAATGACAGAAATCCAATCTTGTGAGCAATTACTGAAAGAGTTACAGCAAAAAAAGTGACACCAGGGATCGATCTGTCCCCTCAGCCTCTGGATTCTGCTGCTCCTGCACATTCCAAGGCTCCCGGTGTTCTCCTGGGAGAACGGTGCCAGCAGGTCAGAGGGCAGCTCGGAGCCCCCACCACAGCTTCCCACCGGAGCAGCTGCACACCTCCAGGGGCTGGGAAGGGGAGGCACCAGGCCAGGAGGAGCCTCCCGGGTGCTTCCAGCGATTTCATTTAAGGCAGTGGCTTGCAAAGGGCTCTCCCTGTCCTCAGCCGCCACCTCGAATGGTCCCTGCAGGTCTCACGGGCTCTTTCTGCCCTACAACCTCCAGCAGAGCCCTGGCACCGCCCGTGGATCGGGGAAAACAACCCTGGGAGGAATATCCCCTCTCAACACAAAAACGCTGGCTGGGGAAAAGGAGCTGAACTTCAGAGCTCCCTGCACTTCAAATCCCCACCACTTTTCCACCCAGCACCAGTGAAAGCACCTCACACTGGGCCGGTGGGTGAGTGTGGAGGTTCTGCACCTCTCCCGGAGCAGCTGCAGCATTTCCAGCAGCCCCACACGGCCACCAGCCCTGCCTGGAGCCTGCTCCGTGCTGCCCTGGGCTCCGTGGGGACACGGGCAGCGCGTGGCACCCAGAGCTGGTGGCACCAGCCCTGCCTGGAGCCTGCTCCGTGCTGCCCTGGGCTCCGTGGGGACACGGGCAGCGCGTGGCACCCAGAGCTGGTGGCACCAGCCCTGCCTGGAGCCTGCTCCGTGCTGCCCTGGGCTCCGTGGGGACACGGGCAGCGCGTGGCACCCAGAGCTGGTGGCACCAGCCGTGGCTGGTGGCTCCTGGTGTCGGAGCTGCTGAGGAACCAGCTGAGAGAAGTCACTAGAGGGAGATGCAGCCCCACGCTTGCCTTGCAGGGCTGGGAAGGAGACCTGGAGAGTCCTTCCCGTCCTTCTTCCCACATTCCATGGGCTGGGCCCAGCCCCTGGCCCCCGTTCTGCTCTGCTCCACGGATCCACTGGCTTGGGAGCACCGAGGGGGACTGGCAGGAGCAGCAAGCAGGAAAAACAACAATTTCCCTGCCAGAACTGGTGGTCCTTCAGGTGAGATCCTCCAGGGGAGAACCCAATGGTTCCAGTGGAGCCGACTCTGGCCAAGCCCCATTTGGGGTGACCATGGGAGGCAGAGGAGCTCCAAAGGCAGCTGGAGCTGCTGAAGCTCAGATTGGAGATTTCCAAGCTCTTCCCATCCCAAGTGGAGCAGGAAATTTTAATTTTTTAATTTTTAAATTTTGTAATTTTTGTAAAATTTTAAATTTTTAATTTTTTCATTTTTATTTTTAATTTTTTAAAATGTTTTTATTTTAATTTTTTTTTTTTTTTTGCTGTTAAAATGCTAAAAAAATGCTGCTCAGCTGTCCCAAGCAAAGAGGCTGCAAGGGTTGCAATTAATCAATTAAAATAAATTAGTGGAGGCATTGCTCCACACAGAGAAGCGGAGGGGAGGATTCCAGACCCCCTCCCTTCACCCCATCACCCCCCACCCTCTCAGTGTCCCCTCAGAGGTGGTGGCTGGTCAAAAGTCACCTGAAGAGATGCTAAAATTGGGTCCCTGCTGCGACTAAACCCACCTGGGCACGGCCTCTCCAGCCTCACGCAGCTGAAAAGAGGCTTTGCCCAAAATTTGGGGCATCACCAGGGCCCTCCCTGTGCAGCCTGGGGGTGGCACCTCTGCCAGGGGCACCTCAAGAGCCCCATTCCTCATTTCCACACCCCAGACAAGCTCCTGAGAGGGGGACGAGGGAGAGCAGAGTCCCCACAGGGCAGCAGCTCCCTCGAGGGGAGCACAGGGAATATTTGTGCTTTTTGCAGCAATTCCTGGAAGGGGTAAAATCCGCAGCCCTTTCTTTCGGAGCTGAAATAAAGAAATGAAGAGTTGGAATAAAGAATTTTTGCTTTCAGAAATTCAACCGTGAAGCGGCGCGGTTTGGATGTCACGTTTTTGGTGCTTTGGGAGTTTTCTGATTAAAAGCAGGTCTTGAAATACACCTTTAATGGTGGAAAAAGAAAAATATCAATGGACTGCAGCTTCCCACCTTGATCCGTGTTTCTCCCTCCAACCCGTTGTTCCAGCTTTGATCCAAAGTGGTCATTTCCTTAAAGCACATTTTGCAGCCAGTGAACCCCCAGGACTGGAAAGATTCAGGTACAGCCACCTGGAAGAGGACTTGGTGCCTCGTTTTGTACACCTTGAAGTGGAAAATTAGTGGAAGACAGCAGCGCCTCTCTGCCCCACGGGGCTGGGGGATTCAGCCCAGGGGCATCACCCAAAAATTGAAAAACCAGTTCCTCAAAGGACGGGTGCCTGTGGATAACAGCTGGCAGAGGATGGCAGGGAATGGTTTGGGTCAGAATAGACCTTAAATCCCATCTCATTCCACCCCTGCCATGGGCAGGGACAGCTTCCACAGGCCAGGTTGCTCAGATTTCCATCCAAGTTGACCACCAGGTGAGGAAAAGTGCGATGAGAATTCCCAAATCTTATTACCGGCGAGCGGCAGCAGCTGAAGAGCTCGGGTTCTCAGCGGGTGATGCTGGCGCAGGACAGCCCCACTGTGGATGTGCCAGCCTGGGAATCCCAGTGGGAAGCCACATCCAGGCCTGGCAGCTGGCACTGGGAGCCTGGAATTCCCACACGGAGCGCACAAGGGTGGGGAGGGGGGTTTAATTCAGCTTCAACACTTGACGTGGGAAAGGTCCACGCTGGAAACTCCCATCTGGAGAGGCTCGGGGGAAAAGGGTCTCAAGTAAAAGTTAGCGAGGCACGAGGCTGAATTATATTGGTTGTGTAAACACAATTAAAGCCAAAATCAATAGAATCCACCCGCACTCCTCCAAACAGGCCAAATTTAGAGGAGAACCAGCTGAGAGGGACAAATTGGGAACAGCTCAGAAGCCGTCCAAAAGCGTGAGAGTTGAGTGAGGCATGCGGGTTTGAACTCCCAGAAATTCCAGCTGGGAAGCGGGGCAGGAGCCCAGATTGAAAGCAGCCATTAAGGGTGATAAAACAGAAAGGGAAAAAAAAAAGAAGGATTTGCCACGTGACGAGCAAGGCAGGGTCTGTGATTTGCAGAACATTGGATTAAAGAAGGGAAAGAAAGGAGGAGAAGCCTCTGCCCCAGCCACGTCTTGGATCCCCACCGTCACCTGCCACGTGGCAGGGACAGAAGCACAGCAGCGATGTGGGAAGAGCTGGAGAATCCCATTTAGAAAACCCAGATGACATAACCAAAAGACAACGAAATACTTCCCGTTCCAGAGGTGATGAGGAGCAGAGGTTTCTCAATCCCGGCCCCATAATTCAACCCCAAAAGCCTTAAAACCTCAGGCTCTCCCCAAGACCAGCGCTGAATTTTCAGTTTGGCTCAGAGAGCTGGGGAAGCTCCAGGGGACTGACTGGGAAAAGGCTTTGTGTTGTGCCAATATGGAATTAAAATTTAAAAAAAAAAAGGCTAAAATAAAAGGCAAACAGGAAGCTTTGAGTAATTACAGGCCTCTTCCCTCAAGCTGAGCCCAAGCAAAATAACAGAGCAACTGATATGGGGCTCATTAATAAAGAAACCACGGAGATGTAATTAATGCCATGGTTTTGGAAAGAGTTGCAAACTTGGGATCTTGCCTGAGGAGCCTAAGAGTGTTTTACTGATGAAGATGTCAGTGCTGCTGGACTTCTGGAGGGCTTTTCAGCTGATGCCATGCTCCAAAAATTCCTAAATGGCAAAGGGGTTCAAGGCCAGCTTGGAGCATCCCTGTTTTCAGCAGCCCAGACAGCCAGCACAAAAGTCTGCCCTAATTTTCAGCCGGGTCAGGCTGGGTAAAACCAAGTTCAAAGCTCAGGGTCTTCTCCCAGGAAACAGATTTTTTGGTTAATAGAATCCTCTTCCATCCAACAGTTGAAGGTACAACGTGATTCACTCGAGCTCAAGATCAGAGATGGACAATATGAAACTATTTTTTCCAGCACTTTCTAGCATCAAGCCCCTAGAAGAGGCTGCATCATGGAAAAAGAAAAGTTGAAAATCAAGGCTGGACTGATTTAAAGAAGGAGTAAGTGCCAGGAAATGCCATGGGCTGTGCCCAGCAGCAGCTCAGGTCACACAATTGTGCCTGTGGAGCTGCAGCACCCACCGCAGGGGTCTGGAGGGGACAAATCCCTCCCTCTGCTCTGCCCTCATTCCTGGAAGGAGCTGCAGCCCTGAGGCTTCACCCCATCCTTCTCCAGTTGCTCCAGGCCGGAAAAGCAGGAGCCTCTTACTCCACGAAAACGGGAACAGCTCAGCACCGCGATCCCCACCCCACAGGGGCAGGAATGTTCGCTCACGAGTTTCCCATACGACACCTGGCTGCTGGAGTTGGGAAGGGAACGCACTGAAAAATAAATGGAATAAATCATTTCTAGGGCCGGCATCTAAAGGGACTATGAGAAATTTGGAGAGAGGGCTTTTTACAAGGGCGTGGAGTGATAGCACAAGGAAGAACAGTGGTAAACTGGAAGATATTTAGATGGGATATAGGGAAGGAATTCTTGGTTGGGAGGGTGGTGAGGGGCTGGGATGGAATTCCCAGAGCAGCTGTGGCTGCCCCATCCTTGGAAATGTCCCAGGCCAGGTTGGACAGGATTTGGAGCAACCTGGGGAGGTTTCCCACGGGAACAGGACGGTTTTTATTTGGAGGTCCCCGCGAGACCCCTCAGCAATGCCCCATTTCCCCAGGGGGGACGTTTGGGCCTCCCTGATGTCCCACCCAGGCTCACCCTGAAGCAACCCAAAATCCTGAACATCCCTGCAAGCTCAGCCTGGGAACCTCGGGAGGATTCCATGCGCTCCCTGCCGCTCTCCCACAGCTCTGGGCCTCGCCTTTCCCAAGGAAAAGCAGGACAAGCCCCGTTCCTCAGTGCCCCCGGCAGGGAAGGCTCTGCTGGCCCCGCGCAGGGGATGTGGCTCCCCAGGGACGCGGCCCTGAAGGACACGAGGCACCGGCCTGGGAAGAACAGCGGCCTGGGAAGCTCCTGGAGAAGCCGATCGCCAACCAAGGCCTTGCTGCCACGCTTCTGGCACGCGACAAGCCCCAAAAGCCACCAAGGGCACAAAAGCTGCCCCCAGGCAGGGGGGTCAGGTCACGAAAGGCTGGGGAGCAGCAGTAGTTCCCAGGGGATGCCCCACGGCCTGGCTGGGTGGAACAGCACCTTGGTTTGGGGATTAAAAACCTCTGGGGCTCAGGTCAGCGGATTCCTGTCCTTACAGTTATCCCACAGCGGGTTTGAGGGACAATAAATGACCCACAGGCCTTACCCGGCTGGAGAAAGTGGGCTCAGAGCTCTTTGGGGGGCTGGGATACCGGAGCTGTCAGGAACGGCGTCTCCGGGTAAGGCCTGAGAGCAGGGAGACAGAGCCGGGCTCCAGCTGTCGGTCACAGTCCCCGCGGGGATGTCTGGGCTGATCCCGGGTTATCCAAGCAGCCAGCAGCCCCCGAGCTCCAGGGAAGCAGGGGGGTGGAGGAGGGACAGTTCCCCCATGAGGGCTGGTCGTGGTTAGTCAGGCCAGGCCAGGCCCGAGCCATTTGTGCCGGGTGTTTTAAAGCCCAGCACCAGAACCATGTGCAAGGCCTGGCTTACACAAGGCTCCAGACTGCTCCGGTTAGACGGGAAGGATGGAATTTCAGGATTGGGTGAGCCTGAAGGAGCGATTCCCACACCAGCTGTGCTCACTGACAAACCTGAGCAGCAAGAACAGAGGTGCCGCGACCCAGCCAAGCGTTTCCACAGAGCTTTCACAGCATTTTTAAATCAAGAAGAAATTTCCAAGCTTTTACTGCCCGGGTAATTAAACCTGTGAAGTTTTAAACTCTCAGGTCTGACGTTTCTTTGGAAATCTGTGGGATTTAAGCTTTGACTGCTTGCTGAATGGCTTTAGGAGCCCAGGTTAAGCTGCCTTGGGAAAGCCGTTCGGGTCAGGAACCAGCTCAGCCCTCCTGCTCACGTTTAGGACAGGCACTCAAAGAGAAAACAAAAAGCAGGAGAAGTGGCTCAACACCGTCCTCCCAAAAATNCAGAAATGACAATTATCTCTCAAAAAAAAAAAAAAAAATCCCGAAAGGAGTAGGCTGCAATTCAGGTATCACAGCCAGTAACCAACAACTCTTCTATTGCCTTCCCCACATTACATCACCCTGAGCCTCCGTAATTATTTAGCTCTAATTAACAATTAAGGAATCCACCAATGTACTAATTCACTTCTAAACGAACCAAGGAACTGGAAGGCAGAGCTGTGGCCTGTCCCTGCAGCAGAGCTGGGCTGCTCCTCATTACTCCCAAACTGCAGCGCCTTTTTTATTCCTAATAAATCCTAACGCCAACCATTCTGAGGCGTCTCTGCTCCTTATTAAGGGCTTGAGAAATAAACTTGTCCCAAATCCAGAATATGGCTCGTTTTCCCCTGCAGACCAATGAATTTCACCGCTTTCCTTGTTACGGCAACGTTCTCGCCAGGGGCTGGGAGAGCCGGCTGGGAAACGAGCATCGGATGGGGGGAATCCCATCCCAAACAGGATCCAGCAGGATGGCGGAGCCCACCTTCCCTAAGCGGCCCGGAAAGGTGATTTTGCCACCTCAGTTCGTCACAAAGCCACCCAGCAAGCCTGGAGCACGTTCGTCCCCGAGCTGCTGAACCCGGAGCAGGCAGGAGGGACCCGGCTGCCAAAGGTCACTGGGCTGGTTCCAGTTTGGAATTATCCAGGTGTAGCCAGGTGGGAGGAGAGAGACTCTCCCCAAAGAGTTAACAGCAACCAGGAGGGAGAGGGGAGTGAAGAACCGCTCAGTCACACACACACACAAATCCCAATTTGCATTTGCTGGCAGGTTTCCCCTCAGGATGTGCCTGCATGGACTTGAACAACAAAGCTTGGCTCAAAATCCCAAACAAAGCAGGAACATAACGCCAGCTTCGCTCAGAGCACTGCCTCATGTCCCCAGCACGTGCACAAGAGCTGGGGACACGCTCCAAGCACCAGCTGGGGGACAGCAGCTCCAACACGGAGCTCAGCACCAGGAGCACCAGTGGGATTGGGGGGCAGCCGCCCCAGATCCCAGGAAACCACACCAAGGAAGGCCCCAGAACCACAACCAGCTTCTCCACGGAGAGCTCCAGCCCTTCTCTCCTCCTCAGTGACAGCAGGGACATCCTGGGGGATCCTGGAGGATCCCTCCATCACACCCCACTGTGGGCAGGAGCAGCAGTCATCCTGCTTTATCCCGAGTCCTGCCACGCTGCTGACCTCGCCTCCTTCCCTCCAGGCTAACCCAGCCTGGCTCCGCTCCCAGGCAGATCCACAAATCCTCTGTGCAGGCAGTGGCCTGATCCACCTCATTCCCTGCCCTGCCACCACCCCTCTGGCTCCATGCAAGCGCTCAGGAATGTCACCTGAGCACTCACCGTGACCCCCACCAGGTCTGGGACACGGCAAGGGATGTTCAAACGGTTAAAGAGAGAGGCTGCAGTGAAGAAAATAACAATAACAGCCAAGAAAATAAAAATTAGTGGTCTTGGCTGGGTATTTTGGCTTTGCCTTATTGCTCATTAGAGCAACTCGTGTCCCCAGGAGACAGCCTGGGGGTGACAGCAGAGGGACATGAGGAAGGACAGTGCAGGAGTCGTACCTGAGCAGATGAATCCTGGATTTCATTGGTTTCCTTTGGCACCTGGAGAGTTGGAGAGAGAAAAGAGGAAAAACATCACTGCCCAAGGAGCAGCACTGACTTCAGCACGTGCTTATTGTTGGCTCCAGCATGGAGGAACTGCCCCTGCTGGCACAGGAAGCATCCAGGGAATGCACAGCGGGAGCCAATCCTTCACAGCAATGCAAGGGAATGGCTCCTGATCAAAACTCTCAGGAGTTTGGGTGGGTTTTGCAGTTTCTGTTGGTTTGGAAGCTCCTCAGCCCTGAGGAGGGCCAGCAAGGATGGGAACTGGGGGGATGTGGGGCAGAATTATCCCATGGGGTCCCACCTGCAGGCAATTTACTGATGCTTAAAGTGACATTTTCTCCTTGATGGGTGAGACCCCAGCGCCATTCAGGGAAGAGCTCCAGGCCTCCAGAGCTCGGGATAATACAGGTTTCACTCTGGGATGACCGGGGGTTCCACTGGACACTCAGACACTCCTGTTTCCCTCAGAGCAGGAGGGAACCAGTGTGACCAGCTCTGCGTTAGACTCAGCCTTCTCCACACTCCCTGGCCAAGCCAGCTCCTTAATCCCTCATCATCAGGGCTTTCCCGAAAATCCTCCTCTTGGAATAACCCACACAAAACGAAGCAGCCCACGCTGGGAGTGCAGCAGCCTCTGCAGGGCTGTCACCGCTCCCTGTTCCCTGCCTGGACGTGCTGGCTCCAGCATCCCAAAGGGCACCTCGGGCAGGAGCCAGACAGGACAGATGCCCCATCCCACGCCCGGTCCCCTCCCTTGGCACTGCCCTTCCCCAGCAGCTGTCCCGGCTCCTCACCAGGGCACAGAAGCACACGGGAGGCTCGTGCCAAGAGCTGACATCCAGCACCTGCCTCTCTCCAGCTTTTTCCAGGCCCCTATGAAGCACTTCCTATGGAGATACCTGGCCTAAGATGTGAGGAATCTCCCTGGGCCAATTCCAGCTCCTGAGGAAAGCCTGGGTGTGTCATGTTTTGGGGGATTTCTGATGCGATCTGGCCTTTTTGACACAGATACGTTTGGTGGGAATTTGTCGAACGCCGCAACGAAAGCAAAGTCCCCCAGTTTTCCATTTTCCAGCCATGCTGGCAGAACAGAGGGACAGCCTCTGGAAGGAGGATGCACCAGAGGGTGCAATGCTGCTGGGAGCGGGCAAGAACTCCAGAGTGGTGTCCATTTCAAGGACAGCTTTCACCTCCTCCCAGAAGCGCAGCTCCAGCTGCAGCATTACTCAAAGATTTCCAGTGTCACACACAGGAGCACGTCCAGTCGTTCCCACCCCCAGGCTTTCCCTGGATCCCAAACTCTCCCTTTAACTCACTCTCCTTGGCACCAAACCGATCTGTGACTCGAAGGGATGGAAAAGAACCACCCCACCTCCTGGCATCCCACCCCGAAGTGGAGAATCCCAGCACTTCCAGGCTGCATTAACGCCCTGGGTTGGGCCTTTCACCGGAATCGTGTGACGCCGAGGAAAAGCTTGGCCCAGCAGTCCCTAAATGCGTCAGCTGCCCCCAGCCACACCTCTGGCCAGGCTGTTGGGAGCTCCCACAGGTCCCTGTTGAGGCTGAAGGAGCCTGGGCAGGTTGAGTTGTAGCTGCGGCAGTGCTCGGCAGCGGCTGCTGGGTCTCCCATCACGAAGGTCAGCTGCTGGAGAGAGCCCTGGAGAGACACAGAAACCAGAGTTTATCCCCTGCTTCCTCCGGAGGAGAGGGAAAGGTCTGGAAGGGCCTGCAGGGGAGGTCGTCTCCAGCTTCTCACAGCCAGGGATTTCTTTACAGGATGGTTTGGGCAATGAATATTCCCTCTCCAGCTTCAAGAGTGGGATGCAAAGATATGGGCAAGGGACACCTTCCACCATCCCAGGTGGCTCCAAGCCCCATCCAGCCTGGCCTTGGACACTTCCAGAGACAGGACAAACTGTTCCACAATGTACGAAATGAAGGAAGCCCCGAGCTCAGAGCACAGAGGGGCTGAGTTATCTCCATCTCCATGTCATCATGGAATGATGTGGCCCAACACTTCCAGGGATCCAGGGGCAGCCACAGCTTCTCTGGGCACCCTGTGCCAGGGCCTCCCCACTCTCCCAGGGAACAATTCCTTCCCAAAATCCCATCTAACCCTGCCCTCTGGAAGTTTGAAGCCATTGGACACACTCCCCAGCCAGATCTTTCCATGCTGACTGCACAGAGACTTCTCTGCATGGGCCAAGTCACGGCCAACACCAGTGGACGAGTGGAAGTCAAACCCAGAGGTGACCTGACTGCTGACACTTGCGCTGCCCCGACCCAAACCCAAGCCCTCCGCACAATTCCGAGCCTTTGGAAAGTTTATCCTGCCCAAGCAGGAAAATAAATGTTGTTTTGGGAAGAGAAGGCGACGGAAATGGATTCTTCAGAGGGAGCTTGCAACCTCATTCACGCAGGTAGAGCAGACCCTGCCCAGCTCTCACCTTAAAGGGGATCTCGAAGGACTTGATGAGGCCCCCGATGATGATCAGCCCCTCGGTGTTCACGCCCATCCCAAAATAGTTGGACCAGCTCACTCTGTCCACCAGCCGACAGTCCACGTGCAGCTCCAGCCTCTCCAGGGAGATGCTGAGGGCCACTTGGTGCCAGCGCCCATCACCCAGGAAGGACACTGGGAACCTGAGGGAAAGGGAAGAGGCAGAACAGGAAACGTCATCCCACATCTTATCCAGCACCAGGCTTTACCCCGCAGCAGCTCCCAGCGTCCCTCCTTGTCCACCCTTAGTGCAGACACAAGGAACAATCCTAGAGCTGCTAACACCATCGCTTTCTTCCGTGGATTTGGGGATGTCCACAACCAGTAGAGGCATCTGAGAAATGCCTGGGTTTTGTGTCTGGATTTATCCCCGGGGATCTGAACCGTTTTGTCCTTTTGCTTTGTTTTCCAGAGCTGCATCGTTCTGGCAAGAGTGGGGTTTGGCAGGGACAGCCTGCACCAGGTCTGAGGGACATCACCTCCCTTCAGCTGAGGTGAGCTCAGCTCTGCCCGAAGCCCACCAGAGCAGGAATCCCTAACCCTTGGCCTTGGGAGCGGCAGAGGAAGGATGGAAAGGCACGAAAGCAGCACCTGGGCTGGGACTTACTCGTAGTGTCTCCTCCTCGTGGTGACGAAGACCAGGCCGTAGGGGTTAATCCTGATCTGGAAGAGCACGTGGCTGCGATGGCTGAGGATGGTCACCAGGCTGGTGTCCTCCTTCAGGGAGTACCTGAGCTTCAGCAGCACGCTCAGCTCGTCTGCAAACCTGGCAGGCAGAGGGGACACGTGACACCACACAGCTGCTGCTGTGCCACCATGAACAGGATAAAAAAAATGCGGGTCACAGCACAGATGAACCCAGCGAGAATGAAAAATAAAGGGAAACAAGAGCCAACAGTCGTTCCAGCTGTGAGGTTCAAAGAGAAGCAGCCAGGCCTAAATTAGCACTGCCCACACACCCTCAGCACGGGGTGATGGGGCCGTGCCGAGGGGCCCTTCCTGCACCCAACCAAGAACCAGCAAAGAACCCCAGAATGATTCGGGTTGGAGGAAACCTTAAAGCTCACCCCATTCCACCCCCTCCCATGGGCAGGGACACCTTCCACAAGCCCAGGTTGCTCCAATCCCCATCCAGCCTGGCCTTGGACACTTCCAGGGATGGGACAAACTGTTCCAAAATGTATGAAACGAAGGAAACCCTGAGCTCAGAGCGGCTGAGTTATCTCCACGTCATCACGGAACGGGCTCTCCAAGGAACTCCTCAAACCAACAGCCACACCTCAGATGATTTTTGAGCCCCACCAGCCCATGCCCACCCCCTGAAGGGAGGTTACCTGTCCCCAAAGGCCTCCCTGGTGGGGATGTTGAGGGTGGCGTACTGGCCGATCTCCAGGATCCTGCACTTGCTGTGGTCGTAGCCAAAGGAAACGTTGCTGAGGTCCCGGGCGTGGAGAGTGATTTTGTCCAGCAGGTTCACCTCATCTGCGTTGGGGGAGAGGAGAGAGATGCCATGGAGGCTGAGAAACCTCCACTACAGGGCTCTGCTCTGTTTATTGTCCAAAAAGAGAAAAACAAATTGGACAACAGACAAAACCCCCAGGACGAAGAGTGTAAATTTGGGAAAATTAAAATTCAGCACACAAATTCAGCAGACCCAGCCCACAAAAACCATTCAGACAACTCCACAAACAGCCAGGTGAGATTTCTGAACCCCAGTATGAGATTCGAGGCCACCAAAGGCAGGAAGGGTCATTCCTTCCCCAGCAGTGGTGGGACCTTCGCGACCACAGAGTTGGGATGCTCGGGGCTGTAAAGCAGAGCCTGGGACACAAATGTCCCAAACTTCGAGTCCTGGAGCAGCTGGGTACAGGAATCCTGCTCGTCCTTTCCCAAGCTTCCTTGCTGATGTTGTAAATAAAGAATTGGACCAAGCAGTGGGAAGAAGTTGCTGTGTCCCAGCCAGAGCGTGGGGACACCCCTCTCTGCCCAAAGCAGCGTTCAGCCCTATCCCAGGGCCAGGAATTCCAGTGGGAATTCCCAGGAAGGAAAGGATCCACTCTCAGAATGTGCTGTGAACATTCAAGATGGTTTGAACGCGGGGAGAGCCCCTTGCCCTGAGCTGTTTGGCAGCACCACGAGGAGCTTTTCCCTCCCCTGGTGAACACAGATTTTCCAAGTTCATTCCTTAACTAAAGAATCTTTGAACTACAGGAATACCTGAGGAAAAATACGTTTAAAACCTCAAGGTTTTGTTCCTCTCCATCAGCAAAAAGACCTGCAGACCTCAGACATCTAAAACCGGTCCCTCCAGCGTGGCACCAACCCTGCCACCAGCAAGGAGTGGGGACAAGGGACAGACTCAGATCAACACGCTTTAGGATCACTCCAGACCCCACAGTCCCTTTCCTGGGAGGGTCTGGACAATCCCACTCGATGATTTGTCAGTGGGAATTGTGCCAGCACCATCTGCACAAGCATCTGCCACGGCTTGGGAAGCATCCAGCCCTTTCGTTCCCTGTAATTCCCGCTGTGGATGAGGTGTGAGATTTATTTGAGGGCAGACAAACAGCCCCGGGCACGCTGCGACCTGCCAGGAGATATCCACACCCCAGAGAGGGAAAATGACAAATCAATCGAGCAGAGAGCTGCTCTGATCCACTTCAGACACTCGTGTGTCACTCCTGATGCCATCTCCTCGGGAGATTTTGTGTGGGAAAGAGCCCTGTGATGGGAAGGGGGGGAAGGAATAGGATCCTGCAGGAGATGTGGCTGTTTGGGGGGAGTTGGGATTTCACCTGGGATTTCCCCAGCTCCCCACACGGGCACAGCATCCACAGGTTTCCAGGCAACCCAAAGCTCTGCAAAATGAAGGTGCAACAGCCTCTGGCAGCAGAACACCAGAAAACTGGGACCAAGCCAGAGGGTGCAGGGCTGAGCCCCTGGGAGCCCTGACCGGGCAAAAACCCCAAAGGCAGAGCCAGCAGAGTTTATCAGCACAGCATGGGAATTAATCCGAGACCAAACGCAGCTCACAGAGGGGAAAATATCAGGAATGTTCATCCTCTCTCAGTCCCAAGCTTTTCTGGGAGGTGATTTCCTCTCATTAGTGGAGGAACCTGCACAATTCCATCTCCAGGGGCTGCAGCCCCTGCCAGGGTCCAGCTTTGCAGTGAGAGCTCAGTGGATCCTGTCAGGGATGAGCCTTCCCACAGCTGCTGCAGCAGGAACAGCCCTGGAATTACCACACAGGGAATATTCCCTGGGCAGGGCACGGCCCGAGCACTCCCTGCTCAGGCTCCGGCGGCAGGGAACAAACGGGGAATGGTTTTAGATGGAAAGATGCATTTAGATTAGAGATGAGAAGTTTTTTACAGTGAGGCTGGTTAAACACTGGCACAGGGTGCCCAGAGAAGCTGTGGCTGCCCCTGGATCCCTGGCAGTGCCCAAGACCAGGCTGGATGAGGCTTGGAGCACCCTGGGACAGTGGAAAGTCTCCCTGCCCGTGGCAGGGGTGGAATGGGATGGTTTATAAGGTCCCTTCCAACCCGAACTATAACAGGATTCCAGGAGCAGGTTCCTGCACTATCGGCAGCTCGTGGCCCCACAGTTTTGGGGCCGAAGCTGCTGCACAACGAGGTTGTTCATGACACTGGATTTAGGGAGCCTCAACTCCAAAGCTTTTCCTTGCCGCTTCTCCCCAGGATTAACCAAGGGCCACCTCTCCCTCCTGGCACAGCCGGATTTGTGGTTCTTACAAGAACATCACGGATTTGCTCTCCCTTTCCAAGCAGGTTTATTTCCTCTCTGGGAGCAGACAGGCTGCTTCCCAAGGACACGGATTACCTGGGAAGCCATTCCCAGCTGCAGGGGCTGAGTCACTGGCTCGGAGAGCAGGGTCACAGCCTTCCTGGGAGCACATTAAACCCCAGGCAGGGGATGCTGAGGCTGCTGAGTGCAGCTGCTGCAGCAGCCAGAGGCAGGAACAGGCCAGGCTTGTATGTCTTTTAGAGGAATTCTGTGTTTCCTTTACAAAAATCCCGCTTTCTCCGGAGCTTTCAGCATTCCCAGGGCTAAGTTGCTTTATCCCCACAGCCAGGCTTCCCTTCTCCTTCCAGAGCCCATCAGGGAGCAGCTCTGCTCACCAACACTCCTTCTACCCCTGCTGAGCACCCTGCACCCCCCTACCCCCATCCTGGACCCCAAAACAGAGCTCACAGCCCAGCTGGGCTCGCCTTGGGCTCTCCTTGTCCGTGCCACTGCCCACGGAGCACACCCAGCATCCCAAACCAACACCTTTGCCCTTCAGCCTCTGCCCAGACACCTCCAGAACGGCTGTTCCTGCACTGGAATGGAGTTTCCTGGAGTTCAGCCGCAGCTGCCAAATCCGAGTTGCTCCTAAAAGCAGCGCAGGAATCTTCCCAGGCATCTCAGTGCCAGGGAGACTCGTGCAGGGGCACTGGGGGAGGGAAACTGGGAGGGAGCAGCTGCTCCCAGGAGCTGGTGTGGGGAGCTGGGGCACCCCAGGACAGGCACAGAGCCCAAAGAGGAACACCCCAGGCAGAGCCAGCCCCTGGAGGATGCTCCACAGGCAAGGACAGCCAGGAATCAGGTCCGGATCCCTCCCGGAGCTCAGTCAGCGGAAAAGGGAAGCACAGGAAAAAGCTGGCGTGGAAACCAGGCTGCAGTGAGGGGTAAAGTCCACCCAAGGGACAGAGACCAAAAGGACAAGGAGATAAATCCCATTCAGGGTCAGTCCATGGCCCATCCAAGAGGGAAAGACCCCCCAGCACAGCTCAGGACAGGGCTGGGGGCACTGGGCTGAGCTTAAATGGGGCTGCTGGGATGAATTGGGGGTCCCAGGTGAGGCTGGTCGGGGTCATTAAGGCCCATGAGTGCTCTCAGGAATCAGATGGGTTTCAGTAGTGACTCTCCCCATCCCATCCCATCCCATCCCATCCCATCCCATCCCATCCCTGGGGCTGCATCCCAGAGGAAGGTGTTCCCTGAGGGGCACCCCCAGCCGCAGACACAGAAAAGAGACCACCCATGTTCTCCTCTGGCTTGTTCCAATGTGTGAAACTTACCCTGAGCTTTACGTTCTCCCCAAATGAGGGAAAATTGTATTAAACAACCCAAAACTGGGGCCTTGGAGAGCTCCTAGCAGGGTCTGTCAGGCTGAGTCACTTCCCCTGCATGTGGCACTGGTTGGAACCTGAACTAACAGGGCTGGCCAAGCCCTGGGGACGAGCCCAGGGGACAGCCCTGGCTGGGCAATGCAGCCTATGACCTAATGGGCCTTTCCTCCCTCCAGCTCCTGAGCGCCTGATGGGAATGTCCTGCCAGGACTCTGCTCAGGATCACTTCAAACTCGGACTCAGAGAGGCTCGGGCATCCCAGCTGGAATTCAATCGGGAAGGCTCCCTGCATGAAGTGATGGAAAAGCAGGGCTCCGTGCTGGGCCCTCGCACCAGTGACACCATCCCCAGGATCCGAACCAGCACAGCCCTCCCGGTGCTCCTCCACGTCCCCCCCGGCATCCCACATCCTTTTGCCTCTGGAAAGATGTTGGAGGTTGTGCCTGATTTTTTCTGGAGCAAGGGCAGCAAAAACGGCAACTCCGCCCTGGCTTGGAGCTGCCTGGTGGCTCTGCATGTCGGGTGGACAAGGGCAAGGACACCTCGGCACCAAGTTCTTTGTAGGCAGCTCTTCCTGCCTCTCCTGCTGATGCCTTGAGTGGCTGCCTAGGAACAGAGGCCAGACAGGAGTGAGGGAATAAAGGCAGGGATTTATTGGAAGGGCCTTCAAAGGTGCACCCTGGGGAGCCAGAGGCTACATCCAAAATGGACCCCAGGATGGACCCCGAGTCACGAGTTCTTCACACTTTTATAGGTTTGGGCCATTTGCATATCAGCATAAATTCGCCAATTAAAACTTTAGCTAATGATGTAATTTCTCCAATTTCTCCACCTCTCTAGAGGCCCCAGTTTCCACCTTTTGGGCCTAGGACAGTCTGAGTGTCCGTGAGCAGCAAGCTGGGAGAGGCTTTGCTGTGTCTGTGTGGCCTAGGAGAGCAGCTAAGGAGCTACAAGAAACTTCAGAGTCACACACCGGGCAGCACAGGATCTGAAAAATATAAAAGTTAAAACCTAAGGCATCACTTCCACCCCAGAACTCCTCGTGCCAATGCCCACGGCAGCCACCCGTGGCACTCCCAGTGCCACATCCCTTCCCTACCGTTCCCACTTCCCTCCTCACCCGACCATCCCTTTCCAAGGGCACCTCCAGAAGGCACCCGAGGTGAGCTCTAAGCTGCAGCACACGCAGCTCCCAGGGCTGCTTACGCAACAGGATTTCAACCTCCGGAGAGCAGGGATAATTTGGGTTCGACCCCGAGGCTGCAAGTCCAGAGGGGACAGAGCCAAAGCAGGAAGAAAAGGAACAAGGACATTTCCCACGGAGGACGCCGGAGCTGTTACGGAAGAGTGAATGCAGCCACCCACCCACGGAGAGGAGAGCGGATTCCAGGGAAGCGAAACCTTTTCGGAAGAAAGAGCTCGGCTGCGCGCATTGTCTGGGCAGGAAAAGCGGGAGCACAGGTTCTCCTGGAGCTCATTACCCGGATCCGCAGCTGTGCTGCCGCTCCTTTGTGCCCGCCCAGCTCGGCGGGGTGGGGATGGGGCTTTTGGGGACAAAGGCTGAGCAGGAGGAAGAGCTGCTGGAAGGCAGGATGACCCCAAATGAGGATAAGCGGGGAAAAATAGGGCAAGTAGCAGGACAGGAGGAGAGCTTTGGGAGCAGGGAAGAGTTTGAGAGCTGCTAAAGCCACGGAGTGGTCACAGGAGTGTGGAAGAGGCAGCTCAGCCTTCAGTTTTATCCTCCTCAGGGCAAATCCTGACTCTCCAAGCCATGAGATGGCATAAAAATTTCACCCCATTAAGTGAGGGAGAGAGAATGTGTCTGAGATATTGTCTGCTGCCTTTGTGGGGACATGGGAAGGGTTTGGGACCTGGAGCAAATCGATATCTTGGAAGCTGAGAAAGGAAACCCTTGTGAAGGAGGCGCTGGGAGGGAGGCTCACGAGGACGAGCTGCTCCGCAGGGTTTGGTGGCCTGGCTTGGTTTGGGGCTTTTTAACAGGAAGCCAAAAAAGAAGCCATTTCCAACCTTCCCAAGGTGTGCTGAGAGATGACAGAATCGTGACTTAGTTCGGGTTGGAAGGCGCCTTTAAAGGTCACCTCACCCAACCCCACAGACCCCTCAGAGCTCCTCACCCGTGTCCTTCCTGAGCAACCACCACAGTTAACCCCACCCTGAGCTCCCAGGCCTTGGGGACGTGCTCTGGTGTCCCCCCAGCCTTGCCCAGCCCTCACCCCCCAGGCCACCCTCACCCCTGGGTGCATTTTCCATCCCCTGTTGTCCACATTTCCCCTCCAGGCCCTCCTCCCTCAGCTCTGTGCATCCATCTCCTGGCCCCTCCTGGAGCACCCACAGCTCCCGGGCTGAGCTCAAACCTTCACTCCTCTCAGTTCAAACACCACGGAGATGATGTTTCATCCACGCTCAGGGCTTAAAAGCTTTAAGGAGGGGTATTTTTATATGGTTTTCATTTAAATCCCCACACAACCACTCCTCAACCTGTTCAAGTTGGCCTCGCAGCAATTAAATTAATTACTGAATTACAGGGAGTCAGCCCTGGAATTGGTGTGCGATGCCCGTCCAGCAAATTCTGTGGGATTCATTTAAAAACAACTGAAAACATCCCAAAAAAATTTGTGTGACACTGAGTGGGGACAAGCACCATAAACATTGGCCCTCTCTGTCGCTTGTAAATAAACTTCTCTTTATTGGTCCATTGTCAAAGGAAATTAACAGCAAATTCTCCAAACTCTCCCGCTCCAGGGGTTTCCAGCACCAGCTTTCCAAGAGCCTCCCTCTCTGTGGTTTTGTTTTATAGGGTTGGAAGCCAAGCAGAAATAAACACCAAAGCCGTGAAGGGATGATCCCAAAAACCTACCCTGGGTGGGAGGGACACCCCAGGCTGGGAAGAACACACAGCCAGGGTTTGTAGCCCTGGTTTTCATCCTCGTTTTGTTCTGATCACCAAATCCCAGAATCACTGAGGTTGGAAAAGACTTCCAGGATCATCGAGTCCGAGCTGTGCCCAATCCCCACCTTGTCCCCAGCCCAGAGCACTGAGTGCCACCTCCAGGCCTTCCTGGGACACCTCCAGGGATGGGGACTCCAAACCTCCCTGGGCAGCCCCTTCCGATGTTTAACAATGTTTTCCATGGAGAAATCCCTCCTGGCCCTCCCCCGGCACAGCCCGAGGCTCTGTCCTCTCATCCTGGAGAACGCTGGTGTGCAAACACCCCAAACCCCCAAGGAACTGTCTGGATTTGAAGGACTCCAAGGTCAGGACCACCAGGAGGTGCCTCCAGCCCCCAGCCCTGGCTCCAGCAGCAGGAGAGGAGAGGAAAAGAGCAGGAACAGAGCGAGTTTTTCCTGCTGTTTCCTCCCAGCTCCCTGCAGGGTGAGGATCTGCTGATCCAAAGGCAGTGTTTGCGTCGTCAGGAACTGGACCTCAAGTCCCTCCTGTCCTGGGAAGCACTGGAGGATGTTCCTGCAAGAGATCCCTGGGCACACAGAGCTTTCCTTCTCTTTCTGTCGAGCTTTCCTGATGTTTTGTGGAGGGAACGGCCTCAGGCTGTGGCAGGGGAGGGTCAGGTGGGACATCAGGAGGGATTTCTCCATGGAAAACATTGTTAAACATCAGAAGGGGCTGCCCAGGGAGGTTTGGAGTCCCCATCCCTGGAGGTGTCCCAGGAAGGCCTGGAGGTGGCACTCAGTGCTCTGGGTTGGGGACAAGGTGGGGATCGGGCACAGCTCGGACTCGATGATCCCGGAAGTCTTTTCCAACCTAAAGGATCCCGGGCTTCTAAACCGGCTGCTGTTTCATTCATGGCAGCCAGTCTACCAGAGTGTGCTTTCCCCGGAGTCCCTCCCGGCTGAGTCCCTCCTCCAGCAGATCCACCCTGCTGAGCCAGAGAGGCTCAGGGCAACCCCAGATGAGCCAGAGACATCCCAATTCCCCCTTCCCGGTGCTCAGAACTCCGCCTGCTCCGCTCCTGCCCTCCGGCCTGGCAGTCCCAGCCGTCTCTCTCGGTGGATTCATGACAAACACGTTTTATCAACCTCCCTGCAGCAGCCCGGGGGACGAACTGCCCGGGGGCAGGCGGGGGAGTCAGACAGCTCCATTTTCCTGGCTCGATAAGAGCCAGTGACTTCAGCCAGGCAGAAATCAGAGAATGCCCTGGAAAGGTCTGGCTCGGGTCCCCTGGCTGAGGCAACCCCGAGTTATCACATCCCGGCAGGAGAACGGGCAGAAATCCCACCTGGAATTCCCTGTGCCCTTGGCCTCGTGCCCCCCAGCCCCGGCACACGCCCTGTACCCAGCACTGAGCTGCCAGATTCCCGCTCAGGGCTGCAGGGACTCAGACAAGCTCCCAGGTTTCGGGGAGATGAGAGGTCCGGGCAGCGAGCTGAGGGGGTTTTACAGCAAACCCCGCGGTGAGCAGGACCCCAGAGCCGGTGGTGGGAGATCCAGAAACCCCTCGGGGGGCAGGGTGGCAGCTGCTTTCCCGTTTAAACCCGGCTTTCCTGCCAGCCTGCCAGAGAAAACCTGGGAAACGCCGCCGTGGGGGCACCGGTGGCCCCAAAAGCAGAGGGCAAAGTGACAAAGCTGGGGGCACCCAGCACTGCCCTCCCCCGAGCTGGCACTGGGGAGAAGAGCCTGAGGCCCAAAGCCAGGGGGCACGCAGGGGGCACGCAGGGGGCACGCAGGGGACACTCAGGGGACACGCAGGGGGCACGCAGGGGGCACAGCGCTGGGTGGGAGGCTGCCAGGGACGTGCTGTTGTGCTGTGCCAGCGGGCACACAGCCGGTGCCCAGCGCCCAGCCGGGTTCTGCTGCCTGCCCAGCGGTGATGGGACCCCGTGGGAGCTCGTGGGAAGCTCCAGGTCCCAGCTGCTGGCAGGGAAAGGCAGCTCCTGCCCCATCCCCTCAGGAGTGTGGGGGTTATTATTGTCCTCTCAGGGGTGCCCATCCCAGCTCAGGGACACCCTTCCTTCGCCCTGCTGCCCTCCAGCCAGGGTGATTGTCCCTTTAAAGGGCGGCCACAGGTCAGAGCAGGGTTGATTTTAATTAAAATGCAGCCACTTCATGCTGCAGCCTCCGCTTTGGGGACACTGACACTCCCTGAGGAGGAACAAGGCCCTGTGCTGAGGGACAGGGACAGACAGACGCTGCTCCTGGGAGCCCAGGGGGGAGCCGGGCCTGCCTGAGCTGAGCTCAGCACCTACAAGTGCCTCCCCCAGCTCCTGTCACTCCGGTGTGACCAATTCTCACCCCAAATTAGCACCAGGGAACTTGGTATTAAAATCCTGGTTCTGGGTCGGTGTCTGGGGGTTGCATTTGGCTCCTAGGGGAGCTGGACCTGCCTGAGCTGAGCTTTTCCACCACGAGCACCTTCCCCATCTCCTGCCTGAGCTGAGCTTTTCCACTACAAGTGCCTTCCCCAGCTCCTGTCACTCCGGTGTGACCAATTCTCACCCCAAATTAGCGCCAGGGAATTTCATCACAGGGGAAGTTTTGACGATTTTGCACAAACACCAGAGCCGGTGACAACAGCGACTTCGCGGCGAGCGTGGCCCCAAGGAAGGAGAGGATGGAAGAACCTGGGAACCCACTGGATAGAAATCTCCAAAATCCCTGCAGGAAAGCGGAGCCCCCAGCACCTCGCAGGGACCCAGCTCTGCTTCCTTTGCTCCAGGAGCTGCTGTTCCGAGGGTCAGAGCTCAGGTGTTAAAATTCTGGATCTGGGTCGGTGCCTGGAGGTTGCATTTGGCTGCTGGGCATCATTTTCCCTGCCAGCACAGAGCAGGAGTGAGAGAGGAAGCAGCAGAGCCTCATCCCAGCACAGCCTGGGGGCAGAGCAGGGCAGGAGTGCCAGCCCCGACCTTCCCCTCCTGCTCCCTTCAACGCAGCCCCCAGGAATCAAAAAAACAAAACCCCAAATAAATTACAAACGAGCGTTTCCCAGCCTAACAAGCCGCCGTTTCACGGCCAAAAAGCGCTCAGGTTTTCACCCCAGGCAAAACATGTGCACGTCTGTGAGTCACTGGGCACCGGCGGCTGCCAGCTTTCCGCACAAACCATGGAGCTGTTGCGGTTTCAACCCTGAAATTCTGGACCAAAGCTCCTCCGAGCTCCTCCAGCAGAGCTCCTCGCCTCCCACCTCTCCCCCGCCGCCGGTATTTATTTTCACACCCAAATTATCCCTGGGTGCCTGGGAGCCTTCGGATTCCCTGACGAGCTGCTCCAAGCCAGGAGCCGCCGCTTCCCCGGGTGTGGGAGTCACGGAGAGCCCCAGCCAAAAGATTTCTTCTTGTAAACTCCTTTCACCAGCTCAGGTCGAGCCCACGGTGCTGGAACCGGAGCTCAGGAGGCTCCGGGCGAATAAACATAAACCGGGATTTTATTCAAGTGCAGAGAAGCTGCCAAACCCCACCAGCGGTGCTGGAGGCAGTGCTTTGCCAAGGCCCAGGAGGGGCTGAGCCCTCCGGAGCTCCCTGGGCCACATCCTGGGCTGAGGAGGCTCCACAGTCGGAAGCTTGGATGAGGATGAGCGTGGATGGGGCTGGAGAAGCTTCCAGCAGCTTCCAGCGTGGATGAGATGCCAAGGAGGGCACGCTCAGCTCGTGGGCATGGGCCAACCTTTCTGCAGAAGCCCGTTGCTGGGTGTGGGCATCTCCACCTCTTTTTTTCCTCTCCAGGGTTCAGAATCCTCCTTCTCCCCCAGAAAAGCTTCCTATCCAAAGCCCATCCCTGTATTTTCTGCTTCCAAGGCTGCATCGGAGCATCCCACCCACCAACAATGATTTCCCAGCTCAAACCAGTTTTCCTTTCTCTCCATTTCTTCACTAACCTCAAGGATTTCCCCGAGTCTTTGATGCAGTAGAACCCAGAGGAAAATCTCTTTTTTTCCCCCCTCAAAACTCCAGTTTTTGAGCCTGGATTATTCATCACAAGCGAAGCTGAGGAGGGCCCAGGCCAGACACGCTCCCCCATCCCGCTGCCTGCGCACAGGGAATTGTGTGGAATTCGGGAGAGCCCCAGACAGAGCTGACAAGCCTTGTTTGAACAGCAGGGATGTCTCCGCCTCGCAAAAAAAAAAAAATATATATCTATATAAAAAATCTGCTCCTCATTCCTCCCTCTGCCTTTGAGCGGGGGAAAACATTTCTCGGTGATTCATCACTTCCCTGAGCAGCCCAGACTGAGAGAAGGATGGATTTGGGATGTGGGGGAGCTCTCAGGGTTAGAGGGAGTTGCTGGAAGTAAATCAGCGTCAAGGAGAAAATTTTCCCAATTTTTGAGTAAAAAAAAAAAAAAAGAAGGAAAAATAAAAAAATAAAAAAATAAAAAAAAAAAGGAAAATTAGTCAGTTTGAGTCAGCCCAGAACTGAAAGGTTTCACCTCTGTGGATGAGCTGCCTCTTTCTTGTTTCCTTTAATTCAGTGTAAGTTCATTTTAATGAACTGAAATTGTTTGAAAGTGAAAATTCGGGGTTCTTTGTAACCCCCTGAGATGAGAGGACATTTTCTACCTCCCCCAATAACCACTTCTTAAAAACTTTTTTTTCACAAATGCCAGGAAACCCAAGAGTTTTAACGGGCTTGAGCTTCACTCCCACTTCCTGACTGGAATTTCTCACCTGAGCAGACCCAGTTTCACCAGCCCTGCTTCAGCCTCCGCCAAGCCCACTGAGCCCCAGACTCCTGAGCCCACCCTCCCTCAATTCCCTGTTCCTTTCTCTGGAAGCAGCCGACCTGAGGAACATCCCCAAGCAGAGAATTCCTCTGTATCCCTCTACTCCTGCTGTTCCAGTGCCTCGGAATCCTCTGGATTCTCTCATGTCCGACAACCTCTGCAGCCAAGGTTTTGCTGCACCTCCAGAACAAAAAACCCCGGAGCAGTGAAGAGAACCCCTGGAATTCCCACCTTTATGGTCGTCACCTATAACCCACCCTGGAATCTCTCCAGGTTTAAGTGCTTGGGGAATGGTGAAAAAGAAGAAGAAAAGCGAAATCCGTGAATTAATGGATTCAGGATTAACCATCCCAACTGGAAAAGAAGGATCCCCTAAACCAAAACAATACATGCCATCGTCCCCCCAGAGTGCCAGGAATTATTTTTTAAGCCGTATCCTTATCCAGTATCGAGGTGGGAGAAATCCTCCTTGAGGTGGAAGGTTTCAGGGTTTCTCTTTCCAAGACATTCAGACATTCCCAGCTGGTGAGAAGCAATCCTGGCCACCTGGCTTTGCATCTCAGTGCCAGGAAGGAAGAGAGCCATGAAAGATCGTGGGTCAGGGGGGGTTTTCCGTGGATCCTGGGAGTGATGCCCCAAAGGGGCTGGGCTTTGTGAGCTGCTGAGCTGCCCATCCTTGGATGCCACCCTGGGAGTGGTGTCCAAGCCCTCCTGGAGCTTTGGCAGCCTCAAGGCCGTGCCCATTCCCTGGGGAGCCTGGGCAGTGCCCAGCACCCTCTGGGGGAAGAACCTGTCCCTGATCTCCATCCCAAATCCCCCTGGCCCAGCTCCAGCCATTCCCTGGGTGCTGTCCCTGGTCGGGAGGGAAAAGGTGCTGGATCAGGGCTGGGCAGGGCAATGCGCTGGGAGCACCAGCACTGGCACATCTGTCACCTCCTGGAGGAGCTGGAGTGGAGGTGCCACCTCCAGGCCCCCTCCCGGCATCCCTGCGGGACCAGCAGAGCCCTACCCCATGGAGAGCGGGCTTGGTGTCCAGCATCCACAGCTTGGAAAGGCGCCCCGAGCTTGGGCTCCACCACTTGTCCTGCCAGGAACGTGCCAGGGAAGCCCAGATGTCCCCAGGACAGGTGTGAGGTGCAGGCACGAACACCAGAGCAGGTGACAACAGTGACACTGCAGCGAGCGTGGCCCCAAGGAAGGAGAGGATGGAAGAACCTGGGATCCCACCGGATACAAATCCCCGAAATCCCTCTGCACGCCTCACTTGGGAGCTCTTGGACATGGACAAGCCCCTGCTGCTGCACAGCTCCTCTGGGCTCTCCCAAAAATATCCCTAAAAATTGAACCAACCACTCTCCAAAGCTCCCTGAGAGCCTGGAGTGCTGCAGACACCTCGGGCCGGCTGCTCCTGCTCCCACACCTGCATTTCCTGGGGGCATAGAACCTCCCTCTCCTGTCGAACTCCAGCAATCCCTGCAGGATTTCTCCAGCCTCACAAACCCACCGGGCTGAGTTTGTTTTGCAGTCATCAGATTCGGTGTCCTGCATGTTGCTGCAGCGGGGCTGGAGCAGCGTTCCAGCCCCTCCAGCGCACTCCGGTGCTCTGGGAGCAGCGGGGCCACACCAAGGAATGGCTTTGCCTCTTTTTTCCCCCCGGCTTGGAAGCAAAGCAAACCAAGAAAAGCGATGTAAAAAAGTGGGGTTGGCTTGAACTGCTGCGCCACTCCCATCAAACCTGCAGCAGGAGAAACGCTGCGAGGGATCAGCTCGGCCCGAAATATTGGATTGTGTCAATAATTCACTGTGAAATCGGGGAAAACGAGGTTAAATCCCAGGCCGGCAAAGCCGCGGGGCTGTGCCCTCCCCGCCACAGCCACAGACCAGGACGCTGCTGCAGGACAGGGGCCAGCCAGGCTCAAACCCCTCTTCTCCCGAAAAGATTTGATTCCTGCATTTCAAGAGCCTCCCCCACCCTCCTGAGTCCAACCATCCCCCCCCAAGCACTGCCACTGCTGAGCCGTGTCCCCAAGTGCCACATCCACACAGCCTTTAAATCCCTCCAGGGATGGTGACTCCACCACTGCCCTGGGCAGCCTGGGCTTGAAAACCCTTCCCATGAAGGAATTTTTCCTCATATCCAAACTAAACCTGCCCTGGTGCAGCCTGAGGCCGTTTCCTCTCGTCCTATCAAGAAAGAGCGAGGAGAAATTCCTTTTCTAGGGAAAACCACGGGAAGGAAATGGGATTTCCAGGACCAGGGAGCCCCACGTGATGGTGTTTGGCAGCAAACTGCGGATCGTGATGAGGACAGACCCCAGCTGGGGTGGGGGGGACCCTGAGGAGCTACAGGTGAGGCTTTGCTCTGCCCCGCTGCAGAGGGAGCTCCAAAGGCAAGGAATTCGGGGCCTGGCTTTAAACACGATGCCAGCCATCGCTCATCTCCCGGTCCCTGCATCCCAGCAGCTCCGGGAAGTCTTTGAGATGACGACTGTTGATGTTGAGGCTTCAAAAAAATCCAGCCCCAGGCTTAACCCACTTTTAGGTGTGAGCTGAGAAAAATCCACTCATTTATCCAAGCGGAGGAACATCCATCTTCATGCCGTGGCAATTCCTGTCCCGTGCTTCCTGGCAGGCAACTCTCAGCGTGGGCAGGGGTGTAAAGCAGCAACAAACATGGAATTGTGGAATTGTTCAGGCTGGAAGAGCCCTCCAAAGTCACGGAGCCCAACTGTTCCCACAGCACTGCCAAGGCCACCACTGACCCATGGCCCCGAGTGCCACATCCGGGGATGGGGGCTCCAGACCTCCCTGGGCATCCCCTTCCAATGTTTAACAACCCTTTCCACGGGGAAATTCCTGCTGGTGTCCACCCTGAGCCTCCCCTGGCCCAGCCTGAGGCCGTTCCCTCTCCTCCTGTCCCTGTTCCCTGGGAGCAGAGCCCGCCCCCCCCGGCTGCCCCCTCCTGTCAGGGCCTTGTGCAGAGCCACAAGGGCCCCCCTGCGCCTCCTTTGCTCCAGCCTGAGCCCCTTTCCCAGCTCCCTCAGCCTCTCCTGGGGCTCCAGCCCCTTCCCCAGCTCCGCTGTCCTTCCTTGAGGAGCAGCAATTCCCAGGAGTGGTCATTCCCGGCTGCCCCAAGCCCCACTGGAGCAGGGAGAAGGGGGTGAGGACAGTCCCCTGCCGGCCCTGCCCATCAGCCCGGCTCTGGCTGCTTTATCAGCCCCTTTATCTCGGCTGCTTCCAGCCCTGTCCTGTTTCCAATCAGCATCCCCGGCCCGCTCCGGCCTGTGGGAATTCCAGGAGAAGCCTGGAAGGGATATAAAAACGAAACAAAAACACACTCAGGGAGATTAAAGCTGGGAAAAAGGCTGTGAAAAGGAGCGGGGTTCGTGTTCTCACATCTCGCTGGGCGCTGAGGGCCCGGGGGAAGCTGAGCCCGGGGAAGGGGCTCCCCGCAGCCAGGCTGGGGTGCAGGAACCCTTCCCGTGCTCAGGGAGCTCTGTGTGTGCCCCATGGGAGCTCCAAAGGCCCCAGCAGCTCTGTCCCCACTCCCTGAGCCGCAGCCACAGCTGGGAGGGAGCCCAGGGCCATGAAAGAGTCACCAACGGGGAGCAAATGTTAATTGGGATTGAGAGCAGCCCCGCGGGAATCAGCTGGGCCACCCTAGAACGCGTGCAGTGAGCGGCTCCACGCGTGCCACCGCCCTCAGAGAGGGGGGACGGGAGGGCAAATAAATAAAAAGTCACAATCAGGGTGGGCAGAGCAGCAAGGGAGGTGATTGTGCCCCTTCCGTGAGACCCCATCTGTTACAGGGGTCCCCCTGTGGGGTCCCAGCACAGGAAGGACCTGGAGCTGCTGGAGCGAGTCCAGAGGAGGCCACGGAGCTGCTCCAGGGCTGGAGCCAGGCTGGGAGAGCTGGGGGTGCTCACCTGGAGAGGAGAAGGCTCCAGGGAGAGCTCAGAGCCCCTTCCAGGCCCTAAAGGGGCTCCAGGAGAGCTGGAGAGGGACTGGGGACAAGGCATGGAGGGACAGGACACAGGGAATGGCTTCCCACTGCCAGAGGGCAGGGCTGGGTGGGATACTGGGAAGGAATTGTTCCCTGGGAGGGTGAGCAGGCCCTGGCACAGGGTGCCCAGAGCAGCTGTGGCTGCCCCTGGATCCCTGGCAGTGCCCAAGGCCAGGCTGGACACTGGGGCTGGGAGCAGCCTGGGACAGTGGGAGGTGTCTGTGCCCATGGCAGGGGTGGCACTGGATGGGCTTTAAGGTCCCTTCCCACCCAAACCATTGCAGGATTCCATGGAAAAGGCTTCCTTGCATCAACACCGCTCCAATCCCCACCACGCTGCAGCAGAGCCATGTTCACAACCTGCTTCTGCAAACTGCTTCTGAGGGGGGAAAATAAACCCAGCAAATTAAAACTAACAGCACACGAGCTGTTCTAGCTGGGATCAGGAAGCTCCTGGGGCTCGAATTCCCAGCCGTGCCCGCTCCCTGTGCTGCAGTTCACACTGCAGGGCTGTCCTGGGCTGCACCTCCGTGGTGAGGAGAAACCAGAAGTGCTGGGGAGGAGATTTAATGTTCTCCAACACGGACAGGATCCTCTGGACTGGAAATCCCAGCCCAGTCCAGGAGAAAAACCACGGAGCCCCTCGGAGCGGGCGCAGGGCCCTGGAGCTGCTGCTCTGCAGATCTGCTTCTGGTGGCACTCCCCACCTGCTGCTGCAGGCAAAGATTCAGTGCTCCAGCTGCCGGGCTCATTAACAGCCCTGAACCTCTCTTTAATTAAACTTCCTGAGCCTCACAACCAGAGAAAAAAGCAGGGACAACCTGACTGCTCGCGGTTCAAGCACAAAAGCCGAACGCAAAAATTCAGAGGTAATTTTTATTTATCCTTTTAAGACTTTTTTGTTGTTTGTTTGGTTTTTTAAGCCAGGATCCCATTTATTTATTATTATTATTTATTTATTATTATTTTATTATTATTTGTTTATTATTATTTAAACCATCCCATTTATGATCCCATCTAGAAAACATCCAGCCCCTCTCCATGCTCAGGAGGATGCCGGTGTCCATCCACCACACCCCAGCCCTGATGAAAGCTTCCATCTCCCCATAATTCTAAGACCAGGTTGGTCTGGCCAGTGCCCGTCCCACTCCTGCCCAACCCCAAACCTTCTCCATGCTCGGCCCCACAGATGCCAGGTGTGGAATTCACACCTGCAGTGACCCATCCTAGAGAGAAACTCATCACCTTCCTCCACAGAGACACCTCCAGAGAGCTTCTGGGTGAGGAACAGCCCCGGGGAGACCCTTCCCAGCTCACAGGGATTGCTGAGGTCACGATCCAACCTCTCCCTGCCCTGTCACTGTGTCACCCCTGCCCCTCGGCCATGGGAAACATCTCAGGGACCTCTCAGGAACCTCTTGGTCCTCATCCCCAACAGCCCAGAGTCACCCATGGAAAAGGAGGAACCTCTTTTCCCCTCCCTGCATTGTCAGGAGAAGATGGGAATGGGACACCTGGGTGTCCTTGTGCTGGTCTGAAGCTCAGCCCATGGAACATCCCGGCTGCTGCAGGTGTCAGGAAGGGATTAACCAGAACGAGAAGGTTTCCTCTTCAAAAAGTCCCCAAAAAAAGCACTGCTGGAAGCCAGGAGTACCCAGGAGCCAAGAGGGGATCAGATTGGAGCCATCCCGGATCGCTCCTCACCCTGTGACCCTCAAACTTCCAGCCCAGCCCCCAAACCCTTCCGCTGGAGGAACCCGAGCAACGAAAGGAGCGGGATGCTCGGGCCACCCCTCCGAGAGGTGTCCCCATCAGCACAGCGAGGCTGCAGAGGGAACACATCCCAGAAGGGAGCCTGGAGAGACCCCAGAGCCCGGGAGACCGCAGCAGCCCTGGGCAGCACATGCCTGCCAGATGCTCCCCGTTCCGCAGGAGGGGAGGGGAGCTCCAGGGGTCGGGGTCACCGGCGATGCCTGACTGGGTTCGTGGAGAAGGGGCCATGCAGGGGGAGAGGCGGCGGGGGAGGAAATGCCAGCCTGGGGGAGGAAAAGCCATCCCGGGTGGATTCCCGGTCACGTTTGCACATGTCTGGCTCGGGAGAGGCAGGAAGCTGCAAGGGATGGGGCTGAAAGGAGGAGGCAGAGCAGCCCCACACGCTTGGGATGCTCCGTCCTGCATCCCTGTAGCGCCTTGGAGAGCTGCAGACGCCCAGCTTGGGCTCAGCCTCCGGCTCTCAGTGTCCCCTCTGCTCCGTCCCTTCCCTGCGAGGGTGAAATGCTGCGCCGGGGGCTGCGATTCCCACAAACTTGACAAAGTTTGGAGCCGTCTCCATGCCCTGGGGCCTCCTGGAGGGTGTCAGCCCTGTCTCCCCTTGCCCATTCCGGTATCAGTTGGCTCCTTGCCCTCGACTGGAGGGAGCTGACGCAACCCCAGGCCCTTCTCCCCAAGTGAAACAAAGCCAGGCTTCAAATCTCAGCAGCCAGAGCCCAGGCACGAAGGAGCAGCTTTGGAACTGCCACCCCTGCCTTCACAAAATCCCGGTCCCTGGATCAGGATGGAGCTGCTCAGAGCAGCTGCGCCACCTCCAGAAGTCTCCTCCAAGGTGAATTACGCCCTGAAAATGTCTCTAAAACACCTCCCACCCCTCCTGCCCCTGCACGAACAACCCTTGCAATATCCCAACTGCCATGAAACCGGGTTTTTTAGCAGCCCAGCTCTTCCAGAGAGGGGCAGGAACTACACCAGTAACACCAGTTCGTGCTGCTGGAGCACCGTCACGCCCTGCCCACCAAGAGCCGCGACCCCCTGGTACGTTTAAGAGAGAAAAATATAAAATCGAAATCCTGAAACAACAAGAACCACAAATACAACATCTAAGCACCGCCTCCTATGGCTGTGCCTGGGGTAAACAGCGAGGCACAGCATTTTTCCTGCTTTGGTTGAATTTTGGGTCACTTTTTCCTCAATCAGCACTCCAAAAAATGGTGATGGGATGGTCACCGAGTGTGGGATCTGCTCCTGTTCATGCAGGAAAAACCCCCACAGTGACCTGGCCCAGAGCAGCTGTGGCTGCCCCTGGATCCCTGGAAGTGTTCCCAGGCCAGGCTGGATGGGGTTGGAGCACCCTGGGATAGTGGGAGGTGCCCCTGCACATGGCAGGGGTGGGATGGGATGAGTTTCAAGATCCTTTCCAACCCAAACCAGTCCGTAATTCCATGATTCCATGACCTGCTGTCCTACAGAGAACAGGCCAAAGAAGACCTCCAGCTGAATTCCTATTTTAAGCCCAACAGTTGTGGCTGAATTTGGGAAAACATCTTTTCCCTTCAGGAAAAACATCTCATCTGGATTTAAAGCCTTGCCAGCAGCTGAAAACTCCACCACAGCCCAGCCCCGGGGCAGGCCAGGAGCGAATGAAATAATGAATACATGAGACATGTGGGTTGTCAGAGCTGACATGGGAGCCACAATTAAAACCAGCAGAGCCGGGGGAGAAAACGAGCGGCACTTTTACTGCGGAAGGTGGGGGGTTTGTAGGATTCCCCAAAGCCTCCTCATCTGGAGAGGAAAGCCACAAGTGAGGCACTACAGAGTGGATTCATGTGGATTCAGAGCTCTGCGTGCCCCGGGCAGCTCTGCTTTGGGAAGAGCCACTGAGGAAGGGGTTGCTCAAAGCCTTTTTGGCAGCCCAAAGGTTTTCCCTGAAAAAGAGGGAACCATCACAGGCCTCGGCACGGTCTGGGATCTGCCAGGAGCTGCCCAGGGGGGAGATCGTGGGGAGGTCATGGGATCACGGAATATCCCGAGCTGGAAGGGACCCACCGGGATCATCCAGTCCCACCCCTGGCCCTGCCCAGACACCCCAACAACCCCACCCTGGGCATCCCTGGCAGCGCTGCCCAAACGCTCCTGGAGCTCTGGCAGCCTCGGGGCCGTGCCCATTCCCTGGGGAGCCTGGGCAGTGCCCAGCACCCTCTGGGGGACTCTAGAGCTCTTTCGGTCCCCCAAACTCTACACACAGAGCGTGAACCCTCTGGTTTGCCCTTCATCCCTTTTCTTTGCAGCTCACTGAGCCCCACACCCCTCAAAATGCCAGCAGCCAGGCCAAGGGGACCACGTGGCACGGCGGGCACCGTGTCCTGTCTCCTCACATGAACCCCGCCCCATCTCTCACTTGCCATCCTCAAAACTGAAACGTTCACAAAGCCCCAGGAATGCAAAAAAATTGTGAAAACGAAAAGAAGAAGAAGAAAATGAAGAAGAAANGGGAAGGGGGGAAGGGGGGAAGGAGAAGGAGAAGGAGAAGGGGAAGGGGGGAAGGGGGGAAGGAGAAGGAGAAGGAGAAGGGGAAGGGGGGAAGGGGGGAAGGAGAAGGAGAAGGAGAAGGGGAAGGGGGGAAGGGGGGAAGGAGAAGGAGAAGGAGAAGGGGAAGGGGGGAAGGGGGGAAGGAGAAGGAGAAGGAGAAGGAGGAGAGGGAGCTGATTAAAAATCTGCTCACACAAAAGTCGCTGCCAGAAACTGAGCTCTGACTTCAAAACTCCTCTGCATCTCTAAGGACCCTTTAATAGCTCTCATTAGCGAACATCTCCCCAGCCCTGCAGAACGGAGCCCAGCACTTCCAGCGGCAGGGCCCGGCTGTTCACGGATCCCTTGCAGCACTGCAAACGAGGATTAAGAACGCGGCTCTGTCAAACCAAAGGTGCCACTTGCAGGCGCCGGTGCCTCCCTTGGCTGGCAGCTCGTTTCACCTGCCCCTTTCATCCGGCATTTCCCGCTCCCAGCGGGAGCTGCCGTGGGAAATGTGGCTCAGAAACGAAGGTGCAGCAGCAGGGAAGCAGAGAAAGTTTTAAATAAAATCTCTTTCGCTGTGAGCAGGAATCACCTGTGTCGTGTGATCCTAATCTTCAGCATAAACAGGTTTAATTGTTTATAGAGGAGGGGAGATCAGGGAATGATGGGATGGTTTGGGTGGGAAGGGACCTTAAAGCTCATCCAGTGCCACCACTGCCATGGCAGGGACACCTCCCACTGTCCCAGGCTGCTCCAAGCCCCATCCAGCCTGGCCTTGGGCACTGCCAGGGATCCAGGGGCAGCCACAGCTGCTCTGGGCACCCTGTGCCAGGGCCTGCCCACCCTCCCAGGGAACAATTCCTTCCCAATATCCCATCCATCCCCACCCTCTGGCAGTGGGAAGCCATTCCCTGTGTCCTGTCCCTCCATGCCTTGTCCCCAGTCCGTCTCCAGCTCTCCTGGAGCCCCTTTAGGCCCTGGAAGGGGCTCTGAGCTCTCCCTGGAGCCTTCTCCTCTCCAGGTGAGCACCCCCAGCTCTCTCACACCCCAAAACCCCTCAGCTCTGGGTCCCACGGGGTGCTGAGCACATGGAGAACATCCCAATAAATCCTCCTCGCCCCACAGCTCTCTGGTCTCCATGCCTGGGATTTCTTCTACTCCCTCCTTGGATCATTTCAGGGACGAGTCACGTCTCCCTGCACCACGGCAGCTTCCCCTGCTGGGATCTGCTCCAAGGAAATCCATCAGTTCCTGCAGATCTGCTGGAGCTGCAGCGGCACAAAGCTGGCACTGCCAGGGTGGCAGGGATGGAACGCGGCAGCGCCAGGCAGAGCACGGGCCCCCAGCCCTGCTCCCAAACCCGGCCGGCAGGGTAAAAAAGGATAAGGAGAGGCACTGGTGGAGCCAAATCCCTGCCTGGCTGCGTTCCCGCAGCTCCGGCCCCAGCCCGCAGCCCCTGCGGGGGGGAAGGGTCTGTCCCGCACCGTTCCCTGCTGGGGAGGGGGGAGAGAGGCAGAGAGGCCCCACGGTCACCCGGGGCCCTGCCGAGAGAGAAACCAGGGAGTCCCTCGGTGTCCCTCTGTCCCTCCGTGTCCCTTCGTCCCTCTGTCCCGCTGTCCTGCTGTGTCCCACTGTCCTGCCGTGTCCCTCCGTCCCTCCATGTCCCTCCCTCTCTCCCTGTCCCTCCATCTCTCCATGTCCCTCCATTCTTCCATGCCCCACTGTCCTGCCGTGTCCCTCCATCCCTCCATGTCCCTCCATCTCTCCATATCCCTCTATCTCTCTGTGTCCCTCCATTCCTCCATGTCCCTCTGTCCCTCCCTGTCCCTCCATTCCTNGCCCCCCCAGCCACGCGCCGGGCCCCCCCCGTCCCCAGCAGCGCCGGGATCAGCGCGGTGCGCCCCGGGCTGGCCTCTAACCCCGCGGCAATGACACTGCCGCCAGCGCCGCCAATTAGCGCCGCACTAATTGCCGTCATCGCGGCGCAGGGACGCCCTGTCAGGGCTGAGGTGCGCCGAACAGAAGCTGATTTTTTGTCACTTCGTTGCTCTCTCGAGTTCCCGCAGTGGCAAAGGCACGGAGGAGGTTGCGCGGGTCCTGGAGAGGATTTTTTTTTTTCCCTTAATTGCTGACCCCAAGAGAGCGGAGCTTTCCAGCCGGCTGCTCCCGCGGGCGGAGCGAAGCCTCCGCACAATGAGGGAACAGCGGGGACGCGGAATCCCTGTGCCACCAGAATCAGGGAGCGCTTCCCTCTGCCAGTGTCCCCAGGTGCCCCCGGCAGAGCAGAGCCCCGCTGCCCCCGAGCTGCTGCATCCCGCACAGCCGGGGATGGGAAGGAAGGGGACAGAGCCAGCCCTGGCAGCCGGGTTCGCCTGAAAACAGGGTGCAAAGCACCAAAAACCCTACTAATCCCGCAGTGGGGCGGTGGGTCGGGCGAGCAGCCTCTTTTTAGGGGAAGGAAATGAGGTTTCCGTGCTCGGATCTGTGCCCCACAGGTGCCAGGGCCGGCAGCGAGGGGCAGGGAGAGCTCCTTTCCCCGCCTGCCTGGGAAGAGCTGCAGCACCAGCACAGCCCTGTCCGCATTCCAGAGCTCCCCGTGCAGGGGGGATCCTTGTGCAAGGGGGCCCCTTCCGACTCGGCTGATTCTGGGATTGATTCTGGGATTGATTCTAGGATTGATTCTGGGATTGATTCTGCAATTCCATGATTGATTCTCTGATTCTGTGGTTCTGTGACTCTGTGCTTGATTGTGTGACTCTCTGCTTGATTCTGTGATTGATTCTGTGATTGATTCTGTGATTCCATGGTTCTGTGATCCTTCCTCACTCCCTGCAGAGCTGAGCCCTGAACCTGCACCCAGCAGGGCCACGAGGACCGAGCCCAGCACCCAAGAACCCACTGATACCCGCCAGCTTTCCCTCCCAGACAAGCCCCAGACACCCAAACCCCCTGAGGAGCGGCTGATCCCACAGCCCGCAGTGTCCAGGGGGTGGGAGCTGAGATGTAAAACCATTCCCAGGGCAGCACAGCCAGAATTCCCGGCCCACACAGGCAGTGCCAGCCCCACGCTGGCTGTGAGAGCCGTGTCATGGATATATAAATACAGAAATATATATTTAGCACACCCCGAACATGCACACAGAGCTCCGGCTGCCTCAGCCAGGGAGGGACCGACGCTACGTCACCGCCACGGCCGGGACCTCAACCAGGAGCAGATGGCGGCTCCTCCTGCAAGAAATTAGGAGCTTTTTGGGAGCCTGCCCAGAGGAGGGAGGTGTGGGCAGCCACTCCGAGCTGCTTCTCACACCAAACTCCGTGTCTGCCTCCGGAATCTTCCACCTAAAGCCTGGCTTAGTTTGGGCTCGGCACCGGGAGCTGGAGGTGCTGGCAGTGTCTGGCCGAGGTGTGACACTCAGCCCAGACTGGCCGCTGTCCCGTGGGAGTGATGTTTGTGTCCTCCAGCTCAGCTCCTGGTGAGCTGACCTGACCCCAAACCCGCAGGATGATCCGTGACACTCCCCCTCTGGAAAATCTTCCCCCAAGGAACAGCACTCGGAACCCTTCCCCAGCACCCCGGAGTTTAAAAGGAATGATTTGGGATGATTTCCACCGACTAAGGGGTGAAAAATAGAGGTGAAAGCAGCTCTGGAATCTTTCTGTGCTCTGTGGTGGCACAGGGGACACCTGTGGGCTGTGAGTGCCAGAGCCAGCTCCGAGCAAGGCCTGGATCCGGAGGGAAGGAGGCTTTAGGAAACGAGGCTTGTGGAAAAGTTTAAGGTTTTTAACTTGGTCTGATCTGGAGGGACCTCGTGGGGACGCAGCCAAATGCCGGCTCTGCACCTCAGCTTCCAGCAATACCAGCACATCCTGCAGACAGGGATCCTGGGAACAGCTGGGAAGCTTGGGCTGGGAGTTTTCAAATCATCCAGCGTGAGACAGACTTAAAACAGAGAGAGACTTTTCAATCCCGGCAGCTCCAGCTCGGCCAAGCTAAGCAGCACAGCAGAAAGCAGCATCCCAGCAGCTGGATCTGGGAGGATGTGCACCCATCCCTCAGCATCCCTGCATCCCAACATCCCATTCCTTAGGGCTTGGCCGTAAGAGTTGTGTCTCCTGGCGCCTCGGGAAGGAGGCAGTGACTGGCGGGACAGCAGCATTTAGGGGGGACGGCAGGAAAACGTCCCCCACGTGCCACATCCCGAAGGCAGGGCCAAGGTCTGGCTCAGCACCTTTCTCCTCCAGACTTTCCAAGGAAACTGGGGCCATTTCCAGGCTGGAATTCCCAAATTCCTGGGTGCACCGAGGTCAGCGCAAGGAGGGTACAACCAAACGACCCCAAGGGAGCAAGAGAAGGCGTTTGTGCCTTTGTCTGGGGGAAAGCAGAAGCTCACCTCCTCCCTATTCCCAGATAAAAGCACCCGAGGATTTTTGGGAAAAGGCTCCTTCATCCAGCAGAAACCAGCTGGAAAACGATGCTCAGCAACCCCCGAGTTCAGAGAAAGGCGTCCTCCAAACGGACCCGAAGCACAAACCCAGGAGGGTTTTTCCCTCCTCCCTCCGGAGCACAGAGAGGAGCCCATGAAAAAACCCACGGATAAAAGCTGGATTGCAAAACCATCCCGGTGGGATCTTCTTGGGGCTCCCAGAGCTCCTGAGAGCCCTCGGGGTTTGGTTTTCCATGCTCTGCCCTCCAAGAGGCAAAGCTACTCTCTGATGGGGGCACGGGCAGCGACCCCGTGTTTATTCCACTTTCAACGCACAATTTAGGGTCTTGTCAAGGGGAAAAAAATCGGTAATTCCACATAATTGCCTAATTAAGGACGTCATGACCCTCCCTAGAATGGAGGGTCAAATGGAAATGGCGCAAAGATCCCAAATCTGGGATTTATGGATTTTTAAGATGTTGGGCTTGGAGCTAGTTAAGATCGTCAGCACCAGGCCAGGACACAAATGCGCTATAAAATAAATATCTATATTTTTATACGTAAATATAGATCAAACACATGCAACTGTGCATAGACAGCGCCGATCCATCACAATTTATGTATCATTTTCCATATTTCCATCGGGTTCCATGTTTCGTTCACCAGGTCCACGTGCACATTCCCAAAAGATCCCAGATTTGAGGACCTTGCCCAGTGGTGGATCCGACATTTCAGAGTCCCAGACCTCCAGCAGGATCATTTCCTGAATTTCCTATTTTCCCCCAAACCCTCAAGCAAGAAATACCATCTTGGCAGGAGCCAAGCCGTGCATTTTCGGATGCATCCCTTAATTAAGCCGATTTTAATTGGGTGGCTCCAGCTGTAATTAATGGCAACTTGTTCGTGCGTTCTCCTTTCTGGATCTCATTCCCAGGCGGGATTTTCCGGGTTGATTTGGGGGAGTTTTGTGTTTTGCAGCGTGGGGTTGCAATTGTTGTTGTTGCAATTCTTATTTATTGCATTTCATGAGGAAAAAGCGGCTCCCAGGAGCTCCGGAGCCACTGGGCTCCCACGGAACCAAGGAGCTTCCCACGTCCTCCTCCTTCTGAACCACAGCATCCCTGGAGTGGTGGGAGGAGCTCAGCAAAGCCCTGGAGACCCCCAGGCTGTGCCCACCGGGCACCGATGATGGGAAGGGGCAGCTGGGGCTCATCCCAAATCCAAAAATCCCTGCCAGTGCCACCCCCAATCCCAGACCCACAGCACTGCAGGGGCAATTCTTAGGAATCGCTGCAGCATAAAAAGAACCAGAGGAGGCCACGGAGCTGCTCCAGGGCTGGAGCCCCTCTGGAGCCAGGCTGGGAGAGCTGGGGGTGCTCACCTGGAGAGGAGAAGGCTCCAGGGAGACCTCAGAGCCCCTTGCAGGGCCTAAAGGGGCTCCAGGAGAGCTGGAGAGGGACTGGGGACAAGGCATGGAGGGACAGGACACAGGGAATGGCTTCCCACTGCCAGAGGGCAGGGATGGATGGGATATTGGGAAGGAATTGTTCCCTGTGAGGGTGGGCAGGCCCTGGCACAGGGTGCCCAGAGCAGCTGTGGCTGCCCCTGGATCCCTGGCAGTGCCCAAGGCCAGGCTGGACACTGGGGCTGGGAGCAGCCTGGGACAGTGGGAGGTGTCCCTGCCCGTGGCAGGGGTGGGATGGGATGAGCTTTAAGGTCCCTTCCAACCCAAACCCTTCCATGTTTCTATGAAACCACAGAAAATAGACACAAGTTCAATACTTGCTGCCTTAAAAATCAGCCTCTCCACCGTTCCCAGGCCAGCCTGGTGCTCCAGCTGACATTTGGAGCAGAGCTCACGGGATGGATTTGATTCGGTGCTAAAGGACATGGGTGGGCTGCGGTGGGAGCCGTGGTCACGGGGGACAGGACACCAGGAACACCAACAGCTCCCTGCCCACCCCACAGAACCAGGAACACAAATCAGCACGTCCCGACTGAGCTGGAGGGAGGAAAGAAGACAGGGATCCGTATTTCCCAGTGGATCCAGCTAAGAAGTGGATCCCAGTTTCCTTCCAAGCCAAAGGTGTCACAACTGCTGCGTGCTGTGCCCTCTTCTCTGCCACTGCTGGAGCCAAGGGGACACGGGACCTCCACGAGGTCTCAGCAGCTCTGAACACCAAGTCCCAGCTCCAGTCACGAGCTGCTCTCCCCGGGCACTCGCTCCACACCTCAACAATTCCGCACCTGCCTCGGGATCAGCGCACCCAGCCGGGCACAGCAGCGCCACGGGCCCAGCTCCTGAAGCCAAGCCCAGCTCCGAGGTCAGCAAGCTCAGCCCTCGCTGCCCATCCTGCTCCTCGGGGGTGTTTCCTGGAGCTGTGCCACCACACGGGCCTTGCCTGGAGCAGAACTGCTCCATCAGCAGGGACTGGCTGGGGAACAGAGCCCCAGCCCCAAGGAAGGGTCCTGGTTTGGGCCAAAGCCCAGGAAAACCCCGCGTTTGGAGGGTTGTGCCCCATGCACCAGCTGGCTCTGCAACAAAACCTGAGAACCTTCCCCAGCAGTGACCAAAGGGCAAAGCCTCACACCTGGGTGATGCTCAGTCCAAGGTGAGGGTGGGCAGGCCCTGGCACAGGGTGCCCAGAGCAGCTGTGGCTGCTCCTGGATCCCTGGCAGTGCCCAAGGCCAGGCTGGATGGGGCTTGGAGAAGCCTGGGACAGTGGAAGGTGTCCCTGCCCATGGCAGGGGGGGCACTGGATGAGATTTGAGGTCCCTTCCCACCCAAACCAGTTTAAGATTCCGTGATTCCGTGCTGTGAAACATCCAAGAAGCCTCGCACAAATCCCAGCAAACCCGGCTGCTCCGTCCCGCAGGGAGAGGGACCCACACCCCGCTCCAGGCGCCCCGGTGCCACAGGGACACCGCCAAAGGGTCGGTCCCTGCCCGCCCCCAGCGCCCCCAGCAGCTCACGGGGGACGCCCCTCGCCGTGGCCGAAGCTTTTTTGTCCCCAAAGCATTGGTGGCTGCCCCGTGGCCGGGACGCCGGGGCACCGGGGGGGTTCCCCTGCACCCCCACCGCCGGGAACCGCCGCCGCATCCCCGCAGAACCCCGGGGGTCCCGGCCGAGCCCCTCTCCCCTTTCCCCGCTCGCCGCTCCGCGGTGCCGGGCTCCCGGCGCATCCCACTGGGAACCGCCCGTATCCCTGCCCGGGATGTCCCCGCTGAGCTCCCCGGGATCCCCCCGGGACCCCCGGCCGCCGGTCTTACCTGTGTCCAGCCCNCCCGCCCCCGGCCCCCGCCCTGCCCCGCACCGCGCGGGGACGGCGGAGCACCGGCGTGAGCGTCTCACATCGCCCCCTCCCCAAAATCAGCCGGGCTGCCCGCGCCCCCCCGGGGATGAAGGGTTTGGGGGGTGGGGGTTCCCCTGCCCCCCCGCAGGGCTCCGGGGGTGACAGACGGACAGACGGACACAGCCCGGACACACCCCCGCGGCTGTAGCAGGGGTTGCTGACACCCGCTCCTGCGCTGTTTGCCCTCCGTAGGTGAAGGAGACATCCCGCACCCTCCCCTCCCCAAAAATACTCGCTGGAAGAGTTTCTCGGGGTGCTCTGCCCCCCCAGCTGTGCCCAGCTCCCCCCGGGGGTACCCAGCCCCGCTCCTGAAGAGGGGAGGACAGAGCAGCCTCCTGCCCCGGCCTTTTGGGGTGAGCGAGGAACCCCAGTTCTCTGGTGCGAGCTGGGCTGCTATAACCCCCTCTTTCCTTGGGGCTGCGCCAGTCCCCCCCTCACTGGGGCTACAGGGGGTAAATCTGACCCAGGCCAGGCCCTCCCCAGCCACGCCACATCCCAGTGGGAGTATTCGCAGACTCAGCCCAAAAGTGGGTTCCCCCAGTCCCCCCCAGACCAGAGTGCTGCCCCATAGCAGGCCCCACTGCTCAGGTCTCCAGCATCACCCCTGGCACCGCCCCCACAGCTGCAGCCACGCTGTGCCCCATGCATGTGTGACAAAGCCCTGGGTGCTTGGCTCAGGCCCATGGGGGAGGCAGGCTCATTCCCAATCCATGATAGCATTTTCCCAACAGAGACACAGAAAACTCGGGAACCTTCAGCAAGAGACAGAGAGCCAAACTCCAGCTGGACATCCCTGCCAGGGAGCAGGAGATGTGACACCCGGCTGTCGTTTTGCTGGTGAATGCCCCACCGTGGCATGGGAAAAGAGGATTCTGGAAGCTCCTCACCCGAAATCGCAGTTGCTGCATGAGGCACGAGCCAAGCTCGGTGCAAAACGTGCGGTGCCCACCCCTCTCTGGCCCTTTCCAGGCGCTTCCCCGGCCACGCCGACTCGGCTTGGCAAGGAAATGAAGGTCAGAGACACTCCAGGAGCCTTCGCTTTGCCATGTAGAGGATTTATTTGCCAAGAACATGTGACACGGGGTTGCCTTTCCTTTCGGAATCCCTCTGATTCCGTGGATGTGACCGTCAGCACACGTCCCATCCCTCGGCATGTCCTGCAGCCCCTCCCTGCTGAGGGACCCGTGGGACTCTGCCCTCTGCTCCTTGCCCATCCCACCGGCTCTGGTTTCGGCGGATCACCTCCAGAACCAGATCTTTTGTAGGTGAATCACCTCGAGAACCAGCTCTGTCCAACGCTCTCCCATCCACGAGGAGGAAAAACCCCTTGTCAGATTCCCGGGATTGCTGTGCCCCGGTGCTGTCTCTCAGCTCAGCATCCTCTCTTTGACCCCCCTCTCACTTGCTGTACCCAGCGGACACGACCGCATCCACGCCCCTCCGCAGCCCTCGGGGAGAAAATTCGTGTTTGCAGCCCCGAGGGTGTGTCAGCCTTTTGTGCAGGAGTAGCTGGACAAGGACCATGCCTCGTCCTCCTCCTCCTGCTCCTGCTCCCCTGTTTGTGCCGTGCTGGGCAGAAAAAACGCTGCCAGAAGCAGAGAAAGAATAAAACCAGACACAGACAAAGGCAGGGCTGGGATATTCTGTTTCAGAGCAATGGCAGAAAGTGGAGGTGAGGCTGAAATGAATGAACTCCGGTTATTGATAGTGTTTGCTTTGAATTAGCAGCTCTGCTCCACCAGCCCGGCCCAGCCTTCCTCCCCGGGGCTCCGTCCTGGAGTTCCCATCCCTCCTCTCAGGGCTGGTTTGCTCACGTCTCCCTTCCCACCCACGGCAAGACTTCACCCCCCAAAATCCCTGCACAGCTTTATCAGAGCCCCCAGTGCATCAACTGCTGCCACCTCTCAGTCTCCGGCCTTCCAGCTTTTCTCTTACTGCTCTTCCCTTTAAATTCGCCCAAAAGTGAATTCCCTCCTAGGGAGATGCCGAATTCCCAGTGACCCCTCACTGGGATCCTGCTAAAAACCTGTGGATGTAAAAGAAAATCCTGCACACGCCAGTGACTTCAAACATGAAGGAAAAAACAGAGCAGCCTTAACCTTGTCCTCGCTCGCTGGGTGACCCTGGAAAATTTAGTCCCATCCCAAGGGTCTCAATTTAGTTCTTTTATCACATAAAGATGCAAAATTCACCTCCTCTGCAAAATATTTCGGAATGTGCTGAGCGACAGCGCTGAGTTGAGGTTTTGTTATCACCATCAGGCACTTTCTGCAAGCGGTGTTTTCACAGCCTGGGAAAGATCAGGAGATCTGCTTAGGATGGATAAAGAGGGGTGAAGTGCGCTGGGATGAGTAATCCGTCACCTTGGAGGGGATGCGGGCGCCTGTGGGTGCCGCCTGAAACGTGGCTGGAATGAGGAATCGGCCGGATGATCCCAGCTTTCCGTGCTCCAGGGAATAAAAAAAGCCGAATTACCTGAGCACCTCGAACTCGGCTGTGCTCAGCGTCTCACCCTGCGTTTCCTGCATCCTAAAATGAATATTCCAGGGAGTGACTCTCCAGCCTTTTGAATCATCTTTTTTCCTTTTTTTTCTGTTTCCCTAGAAAGCAGAAAAAGCCTGAAAATGCTTCCCCCTATTGGCACAAGCGGGCGTGGGGTGCTGGCCTTGGAAAAGCTGATCCAGGTTTTATCCACAGGGAATAAAGGGGATGGAAACCCTGTGCTCTCTGCTAGCGAGATGTGCCCCTGGGGGGAGCAGAACTCGTGCAAACCCCCCGAGAGCAACACGTTCCACTGGGAATGGGATGAGGAACAAAAATAAAGGCGTTTGGGATTCAGCTGAACTCAAACCCAGCTCCAGCGTCTCGGATGTGGGATCAGGGATCCCGCCTGCTCCAGCTCCCTCAGCCCAGGGCTCAGGCAGGCCCTGGAGCAGCTGGTGGGTCCATTGCTGCCTCGGACCCAAAGAACACAACTGGAATAAGGAGAAAGAATGGGGAAAAAAATGCTTTAAAAGGGCAGAAAGTCACCAAAAGTCACCTTTTAGGATTTTAAAGCACGTATGGGGTTGTAAAGTGGGTTTGGAGGTCTCTGGGATCCGGGTTTGGAGGGGAGAGGTTGCTCAGCTGGTGGCCAAGGCAGATTCCAGCTGCCCAGGTGGCTGTGGTGGAGCGAATCCTGCGGGGCCCCCTCGGAGGTCAGGGTGGACACGGATCCACACTGACTCCCAAATCCTGCACTGCTTTTCAAACCCTTTCACACTGCTCAGCAATCTCCATTTCACATTTGGGATATCTCAAAAACGTAAAAAAAATCCTTCTCTTCCGTGTCCTGCAGCCCAAGCACCCCAAGCCCCACGCAGAGCACCCTGCAAGCCGAGGAAAGCTCTCCTGCCCCCAGCCTTGCTGACCGTGCGCTGCGGGACCTCCAGCATCTCCTCCCCGGCCCCCAGCCCGACCTGGACATTGGGGACTTGAGGACCTTTTCCCTTCATTCCACACCAAACCTCGGGTGGGACCTTGGGGGGGTCTCACCACAGGAAAGATGCGACAAGAGCGAAGAAGAGCTGAGACCCTGTGCCCTGGGAAGTGCTCTGCAGCATCCAAGAATTTCTGGGGAGCCCTCGGTGCTGTGTGACACCAGCAGACCCCGATGAAGGAGGAACACCGTGGATTCCTGGAAAGGAATGAGGGGGATTCTCCAGTTATCCAAAGAAATGAGAATCTCTTTCCTCGTGTCCCGACAGCCCTTGGGTTTTTCTGCTCAGTGAAAGTCTTGGAAGCACCAACTTCCAGTTAATTCCACAAGTATTACTGGGATTAATTCTGGTTTCTACAGGTGCTGCAGCAGGGCCTGGACACTGACAGACTCCTGCCACCAATCCAACCCCTCGCTGCTGATTTCCAGGGAAATCAGCCTGAGGGAGCCCGGAACAGCTGCTGGGAGCGGGGTTAGGGTTTAATCAGGGTCAGAGGCAAAGGGAGCCCCGTGCCCAGCACATAAAATAGTCTGGGCTGGGAAAGACCTTTAAAGGTCCTCGAGTCCAACCCTTCGGGGCACCTTCAGCTCGCTCAGAGCCACGTCCAACCCGACCTCGAACGTTCCCAGGGATGGGCCATCCACAGCTCCTCTGGGCAAGCAGTGCCAGGGTTTTACAGGAGACGCATCCCTCTGGCAAAAACCAGGAAGGAATCCATCGCCGCTGGGGGGTTTTAACCCTCAGCGTTGCAGTTTTGCTGCCTGCTGGACTCCAGGAGCCGCCATCTCCGCGCTGCATCCACACCGCACGAATTTCCAAGCAGCTCCCTACTCAAACCGGGCACCCGTGAAGCCTCCGCGGGGACAAAAGAACAAAGCCCGCGGACGCGGCCGGTTCCGTGCGAAACCGCAGCTCGGGACGGAGCTCCTCGAGGCGGGCAGGCCCTCGGAGCCGGCCCTCCGGCGTCTCCCGCTCCGCAGGCGCACGGCGCACACCCGTCTGGGAATCGCTCAGGTTGGGGTTTGGTTTGTGGTGGTTTTTTTTTTTTTTTTTGGTCTTTTTTTTTGCTAAGTTTTTTATTTTTAATTCAAGGACTTTGCTTCATACAAAATGGAATTGTAGAAACAACTGCAGAATTCAAAGTTTGGCTGATAAATATTACTCAGGCAGCAAACTAGGCAATCACAGAACCTTTTGTTTTTTCTCAATTTTTTTCTTTTCTCCCCCCCCCCTTTTTTTTCTTTTTTTTTTTTGGGTAAAGTTCCGCTTGCGTTGCATGGTTGGAACTTCGATCGTTTTTCACGCGGTTTTTTTTTTTTTTTTAAATATAAAGTTTTGCAACAAACCCCCGACTTTATATCAAATATAATTAAAAATTAACAACTGATGAATACATTGTATCAAAAAAGTACGAAGATAAACATTTTCCATGCACATACTTTTTATAGATATGTATATATGTATATATATTACATGCAAACATTACTTATTCAAAGTACAGCCACTACGAGACTGGTTCTGGATGCAGAAAAACTGATCGGTGCAATTCAAGTTTGGCAACTCACTACGAGGATTCTTGGAAAGATGGAGAGACAGCAGAGAGGCTGTAAAAAAAACGTCGGGAGGGGGTTTATGGATAAATTGTGGTCAGGCTTGTCTGTCACTGTCATCGACCCCTACGAGGCAGGTGGAGGGTTTGGACAACGTGAGATTCTTCTTCGTGTTCTGCCTAAGAATTGGGGTGACCCAAGGCTGTGTTAGTGCAGGGATATGGGGGGGGTTGGGGATGGAAAAGGGGAGAGGGAAAGGGGGGAAAGACAGAATTATTCCGTACAGAAAGACATCTCTGTTGCTTCCCAGTGTGGGGACGGTGTTTGCATGCACGGGCAGAGAGATGGTGGTGTCCCTTCCCCTCGGCTTCCTGCGGTAAAATAGGGATGTTCCCTTGGAAAATTTCGAGTAAAGTGTTTGTGCCTTCGTTTCAGGAAAATGTAGAAAACATTTGGTCACAATCGTGCTGAAGCCTGAAACAGGAAAATCCAGCAGCTAAAGCTACAGGATGGATGCAGGTCTCTGAGGGGCGGTGGGGTGGGGGTGTGTCCGGACGTGTCATCTGGTTGCATAGCCCTCCGTTTGGGAATGCCGGGAATGCCAGCCGTGCCGTCTGGCTACCACACTGCCTTCATCCCGAGCGCGCACGAGCACAGAGACAGAGATACAGACAGGAGCTGTCCTTGAGCGGAATCCAGGGATGAGATCGGCCAGAGATTGCTACTGAACAGAACGAAATTAAAACAGAACACCGGAGGGAACGAAACCGGGTCGAGTTTCCTCGAGGGAAGAGCTACAGGAGATGGGAAGAACCACCCTAGAGCAGACGGCTCCTGCCTGAGGCTGAAAGGCTCTGCTGAGAGCACGAGAGACCTCCTGAGCGTTTTGGTGGCATCTGATCCCCTCCGAGCACCCCAGGGACGGAACAGATCACCGGGGCCAGCGGGATTTCCACCCATCCCACGCGACCGCTGCGCCCGGAGAAGTTCCGCAGGTCTGGGGCTCGGTAGATCCTCTGAAAAAAATTCACCCCTCCGACCCTGTCCTCTTTCCTAGCGGCGTTTTTAGGGATGTGCTTGGCACCTCCCGCCCTTCCTCCTTTCACCTTTTAACCTCTGCACGTCCTCTGTGCCCCGAACCAGCCCCGCAAGGGCTCAGCAGAGCCCCGGGCACGAGGTCCTGGCCGAGCTTTGCCCCCAGGCTCCCTCCCCGCCAGCGCAGCGCGTCTGCCCCTTTCCCAGGCTCACAGTGCAGGCACCCACGCGGGCACAAAAGAAAGAAACCAGCCAACACAAGAGTCGTTGCAAGAACGCAGAAATCTCATCCCTGAGAATCAGAGTTAGAGGTTTGGATTATTATTATTATTAGTAGTAGTAGTATTATTAATCATCATCTCTTTTTNCACGTATTAATCATCCTTTTTTTTTTTTTTTTTTTTTTTAACCTTCTCTTATCAGGCAATAAAAACAACTCGCTCCAACTGCCCTCCACACCGGGGATGCACGGCCAGAGCTCTCTCAGCCTGCCTGTGGGAGATGCTGCTTCTCCTGCAGGAGCATCCCTGCAGCTGCCGCCCTTTCCCACCTGCATTTCCTCCACTGGGCAACGAGACGAAGCCACCTTGGTTTGCTGCAATCGCTCCCCTCCCACCCATAAAAGTACATCTATATATATATATATATATATTTATATATCCTAAAAAAAAAAAAATTAAAAAAAAATTAAAAATAAAAAAAGAAAAGGCCAACAAAACCCAAACCAACCCCAGAGCACGTTTGCCTTCCCCGCTGGAAGCTGCCCGGGCCGGAGCGCGGTGTCCGGGGCGTGGTGACCCCAGGGCCCCTCCGAGGCTCCGGCCACTCGGCCCCCGCCCTCTCTGCCCTCCCCACGCTCGCCCAAGCTCTGATGCCTCGAAGCAAGAGGTTGCATCGTCGCTGTGAAAGATTTCAAAGGTTAGGCACTTAGTAGTGAACAACTGGAGCATTCGGTAGAAACGGTGGGACCTGGAATGACAATTGGACTAATTCTCTACATAAAGAGGAAATTTTTTTTTTTTTTTTGCTTTTTTCTTTTTTTTACTGTACAATTTACAAAAATGCACACAATGAAAAGTTAAAGTTCTATCTAATAGCTTGATATAAAACCAATAACATTTCTTCTTCTCACCCCTACGCTTTTTTTTTTCCTCTTTTTGTTTGGGTCGGGTTTTTGTGGTTTGTTTGGTTTTTTTTTTGTGGACTTTTTTTTTTTTTTAAGTTGGTTTTTTTTGCTAAATCAAGCTTATATTGTAAACAAGACAAAACAGTGAGGGCGTGTTGCAGTCAACAGGAGAGAGGGATGGATTGAAAAGTCTCAGCAGCAAGGAAACAGTCCTTACAAAGGAGCTCTCTTGTGGCTTTATCGTGTGTCAGTGTGAAGGACCCGACGCGGTGAGCGACATTGGAGACCCCCGGGGCAGCGGTGTCACAGCAGGGTCAGCTCGGGGCGGGTGGCACCAGCTCTGCCCTAAAGGATTGCAGTGGCTGAACATCAAGTCCCAAAGGACTGTCCTTTGTTCTGGGCTGTGTTTCTCCTCTCCCGGTTTCTCGGGTGCATCTCTTCCTTCTGGGCGCTCAGCGAGACAGAACGCGGGGGGCGAGCGTCGTTCGCGCGAGTCCCTTCGCGACCCCCGGCTCCCGCCCTGGCGGGGGGGGAGTTATGACGGGAAATTAATTTAAGAAATAGCCCAACAAAACTGCGCCGATCTCGAGAAGGACCCCCAGTTCTGCTTTTCCGCCGTGGAAGGCGAGGATCGCTCTTCTCCCGGCTCCTCGCGGCCGGGTTGGCGCCTGGTGCGTGTCTCGGGACTGGACGAGGCGGTGGGGAGGGGGCAGAGAGGGACGTGCTCCTCCCGCTGCCCTCCCCAGAAGGAGGGAGCCTTCCTCCTCCGTCTGTCTAGTGCAAAAAAAAGCCAAACCAAAAAAAAGGAAAAAACTAAAGAACAACAGAGGAGAGAGAGGCTGCGGGGGCATCTCCGGCCCCGGGGCGCCGAGCAGTTCTCGGGGCTGCCCCGCTGGAGCCGCTCCCCGCGGGAGCTCCCAGCCCTCCAGATGATAAAACTCATCCTTATTAANTTTGGAAAGTGGTGAAGTGCACGGGCGAGGAGTTTGCGGTCTTGTAAGTGATGCTGGGGCGTGGGGTCAGTGGAGTCTGTGGGAGCTGCCTCCGACCCCGGCAGGGGGTACTAGCACCAGATGTCGACAGCAAGGGGCTCCCATTAACTGAACCACTGCCCTACATCAAAATTGGAACAGAGCAAATCAAAAAATAAAAAAAGGGAAACGCCGGACAAACACAAAGGCAGGCAGGTATCAAACAGAAGGAGAAGCAACAGAAGGCGGAGACGAGTCACAAGAGGAAAGAAAAGCAAAAAAAAAAGAGAGAGTTTAGACAAGCACAGTCGGGAGGGGGGAGGCTCTCGAGAGGTAATTCCACACGAGAGGTGGAGAGCGG
>VXAZ01007115.1:5280-34066 GCA_013399875.1 Gymnorhina tibicen | reverse complement strand
CCCGCCGAGCCGCTAGCACCAGTCATCCTCGTCGGCTTCGTGGTAGTAACCGCGTCCTCGGGCGCCGGGGCCCGCGTTGAGCCCCAGCGTGTAGTGGTACCCGTTGGGCACCCGGCGGATTTGGTGCGACTGCGAGGTCAGGGAGGAGACGTAGGAAGTCCTTGAGGAGCGGCCCGAGTTGGTGGCCACGGCCTCCTCGAAGGTGAGCGTGTCCTCGGGCGCGNCAAAAAAAAAAGAGAGAGTTTAGACAAGCACAGTCGGGAGGGGGGAGGCTCTCGAGAGATAATTCCACACGAGATGTGGAGAGCTGGAGAGTTCAAGTCTGGGAGCAGTAGGAACAGAGAGGGGCAGAGCATCGGTAGGACGCAAACTGGCACACGGCTCCAACAGAGGGGACACTGCCCAGGGGAGGCACCCACAGCATACAGGGCTCGACATGCGCCTTACCTGGCCTGGGAGCAGCTCAGAAACCTGAGTTATTGGGGGGTTTTTACAAATTATTGTTGGGTTTTTTTACGGTTTAGCTTTGGGGTGGGTTTGGCCAGAACTTCACCCCGCAGTTTTGAGTGCTCGGCTTGTGGGAGGTGTCCCTGCCCACAGCAGGGGGCTGGAACGAGATGAGCTTTAAGGTCCCCTCCAAATCAAACCAATTTAGGATTCTATGAATCTATTTCTGTGGCCAAAACTGGATTATTATTATTATTACTGTTATTATTATTATTATTATTACTATTATTATTATTACTATTGCTATTATTATTATTACTATTATTATTATTTTATGGATTCCACGTGAAAGGAGGATCTGGGGCACTGTTTTTTGCAGGTTGGGAATGAAATGCCTTTGGATTAAATAGCCAATTTCTGAAAAAAAATAACAACCAAAAGTGTTTTGGACAGGTTTTAACAAGTCCCTTTGAGAGAAATGCATTCACCTTCTCCTCTTTCATATTACCCATTTGATGCTGGGGTTGCAGAAGAGTCTGGCGGCTGCCTGGGTTTCTGATAAAGCCATGTGAGAGAGAACTAAGCTGTAGTAATTTACACAAATGCCACGAGTGGGAGGAACAGGCCCATTTTCCCATTTCTGTTTGCATTCTCCCAAGGCAGGACATGAGTGCACTGAACAAATCCCTCAGCCTTTCCCGACCTCACATTTTGAGGCCAGACCTTTAACTCTGAAGAGCACTTTTTCCTTCCTGTCAACCCCTCTGGCTGCCAATCAATGCTCGTCCTGCCCTGCCTGGCTCTCCCAGGGACCAGCAACATTCCAAAACCCAGGGGAAGCTGCCCAGCTTTTCCCAAGGGCCTGGGCACCTCACGATTACAAGAGAAATAAATTTTAGCCTGGAGAAAAGGAGGCTCGGGGAGGACCTTTTTGGTTTCTGCAACTCCCCGACAGAAGGGTGGAGCCAGGTTGGGGTTGGGCTCTGCTGTGAAAGAGGAAGTAGGACAAGAGGAAAGGCCTCAAGTTGGGCAAGGGGAGGGTCAGGTTGGACATCAGGAGGAATTTCTTCATGGAAAGGGTGGTGGTCATTGGCAGGGGCTGCTCGGGGAGGTTTGGAGTCCCCATCCCTGGAGGTGCCCAAGGAAGGCCTGGATGTGGCACTCGGAGCTCTGGGCTGGGGACAAGGTGGGGATTGGGCGCAGGAGGTGGGGGTTGGACTTGGGAGGATTTTTTCCAACCCCAAGCAGGACCTCAGTGGCTTCATCTGCAACAGCCTGGCCTTCCTTCCCCATTCCACCTCCTTTAATTCATGCAAAACACGGAAAAGGAGCCCAAATCCCCGGCGGAGCTCAGGGCTGTTTCCCCACCCTGCCTCTCCTCACCTGTCTGTGTGGGCCGTGCTCGGGGCCCCCGTTGGGGGAGGTGGGCCTGCTCTGCTCGGTGGATTTGGGCTGGGCACGGTCCCGGCTGCCGTAGCGGTCGCAGGAGTAGAAGCGCTGCTTTTCGGACGAGGAGGAGGAGTGCTGCTTCCTCTCCTGGGAGCGGCCGCGCTCCTGCTTCTTGTCCTTGGAGGAAGCCTCTCCAGACTGAGCTACTGAAAGGAGAACGTAGGGAAGGGGGTCACCAGCGCCTGTGGGGTGGGGAGGTCCTTCCACGCAGGCAGGACCCCAAATCCTGCTTGAAAGGAGGAGGCCAAGGGACAAAATCCGGGCTGGCAAAGCACTCACCGGCTTGTCCATCAGCCAAGTGATGGGCGGCCCTGTCCAAGGACTTCTGCTTCTTCTCTTTCCGCCGGTGGCAGCGGTGGTGGTGGTGGTGGTGGCCTTGCTCCGGGGGCATCCGCTCCAGGGAATACTCGTAGAGGTGCATGGCGTGAGGGCGCTGCGGGGTCAGCGTGGAGACCGAGCGCTTCATGGGGCTCGTGTCCGGGATGGGCTGCGGGGAACAGGCAGGGACACGGAGCGGGCTGAGGGAAGGCGCCGCGCCCCGCTCGGCCGCCTGGCTCCCAGCACGGAGGGGGTTAAACAGCGAGAGAGAGAGGGGCGAGGAGGGGAAGGAGAGAAATGGTCAGCTGGAGACAAGCGGAACTGGCAGGAGGATTTGCGGGACGTGGATGGAGCGCGGAATTTGGGGAGCGATCTCCGAGTGCGGGAGCGCGGGGGCAGAGGCACGGGCAGCGCTGCACGGCGCACGCGGCGGGCGGCTCAGCAGGGACACGGGGCACGGCAGCAGCCAAGCACCTCGGAAGGGGAACTCTCCAACACCCCCGGCACCCACAGCTGCTCCAGGGCCTGCATCCCAAAGCGGCTCCGAAGGGGAAAGCGGGCGGCGTGGCCGAGCACCACGAGGAGGGGGAGGAAAAGCAGGAATCGGGGAGAGCTGCAGGCCAAGCCACCGGGAAATTCCTTCTTGTCTCCCTGCGGCTGAAGCAAATCCCATCAAACATTTAAACCTCTCTGGCTCCACCATCGCTCCCTGAAGCCCTCTGGGGCACGGATAGCGTGTGCATCCTGCAGTCCTACCAGGATCGCCAGGAAGGAACACCTGGGATTGCTTTTGGTGTTTTAAAAACATTTGTGTCCAGACATCTGGGCACTGAGAACAGCGACAGCATTGCTGGGCCCTCTCCCTGTGCCAGTGGCAGCGCCAGACCCTGCTCCTGCAGCTCCAGACCCTCCTCTTCCAGCTCCAGACCCTGCTCCCACACCTCCAGACCCTGCTCCCACAGCCCCAGACCCTGCTCCCTTCCCTTTAGGTTCAAAACCTCACGAAGGTTCTGCAGAACCCCAGACAAGCGTTGTCCAGGACAGCTCCTCNTTCCTGCAGCTCCAGACCCTCCTCTTCCAGCTCCAGACCCTGCTCCCACCGCCCCAGACCCTGCTCCCTTCCCTTTAGGTTCAAAACCTCACGAAGGTTCTGCAGAACCCCAGACAAGCGTTGTCCAGGACAGCTCCTCTCACAGCCTCTGCCTTCTCTCTGCCCAGGGATAAAGCTCAGGAAACGAGGACAATTCCCACATTTCCTTCTCTGCTGGCCTTGGCTGGCTCTGTGTGGACACAACACCTCATCCATCCTCTGGATGTTTCCCTGGGTCTGTCACTGCATCCGAGCCGTGTGCCAGAGGAGAGGGCTCAGGGCACGGCGCTCCAGCCCCGCAGGGAAATTGAGGATGTTTCCCAATCCCTCAGCCTCCCACTTGTTTGAATTCCCAACCCAGTAAGTGCCTCCAACAGCAGCTCTCCCAGAACATTTACTCTGCTCCCTGTAACCTTTCCTCAGAGCTCTGTATAATTTTTCCTGTCTGCTCTCTTTCGTTTGCTTATCCCGAAATCCAGATCTCTGCTTCCCCGTGGTATTTACCCAAGGCAAAGGCAATTGTTTCACAGCTCTGCTCGTTATTTTGAGCGGAAAAAACACTCCCCCTGCCCCTGAGGGCGGATTATCCCGGGTGTGAAGGCACAATCCGGGCAGCTACCCACGTTTTGGTGCTTCCCACTGAAGGGCAGTCGGGGTATTAGAGCTGGGATGTTTATCAGGGGCACAAAGCTGGGATGAGGGAGCCCAGCACAGCCCGTGGTGTATCCCTGGAAGCACCAATCCCATCAGCAGGACCACGCTGTGCTGCTCGTGTGTCACCTCTTGTGGCCCTCGTTTGTATGGGAAAAAGTTTATGCTCAGGAGCTTCACGTCCGTCCCCGCTCAGCGCTGAGCCTGCGGCTGGGGGAGGGCAGGGGGGCTGGAAACTGGACGGTGTGATGGGCAAAACCATGGGAAGTGAAAGTACTTCCCACTAAAAACACATCCAGGTTTTTAAAACCCATACAGGAGCTGCCAGGAAGAAAGCAACAGAAAAATCCCCCCCCAAAAAAAAACCACCACCAAAAAAGCCCAAAACAACAAAAACAAAAAAACCCCAAAAAACAAACAAAAAAACCACCAAACAAACCAAAACCAAAAAAAAAACCCAACCAAAAAAACCTCCAAATAAACAAAACCCAACCAACCAACAAACCACAAACCACCAAACCAACCAACCAAAACCAAAAACCCAAACCAAACAAAACCAACCAAACAAAAAAAACCCCCCAAACCAAACCAAACCAAAGAAACCTCCAAAAAAAACCAAACCAAAAACCCCCAGGTAAATTGTCAAGAAATAAACATTTCTCTTTGGGCTTTGCTCCTGCTTCCACGCTTACTCCAGGGACAGAAGTCCCACTGACACGAATCAGCGGCAAAGCAATAAATCCCTTTTCCATAAATCCCGGCGATGCTCTCGTGACGGGAGGCACAGGCTCCCAAAAAAGCCTCGGGAGACAGCACCGCACCCCTGCAGAGAGCTCCTGATTGCTCCTTCATTAGCGGCCCGACTGTTCTCACCGCCTAAATCCCGGGCAGCGAGGCACGAAAATAAACAAACCCAATTAGAAGAAGCCAACACCCACCCAAGCCCCGCTCCCAGAGGCAGCAGCGTGCATGGATCGGGGGAACGGCGGAAAAGTGGGAAAAGAGAGAGACAGAGACAGAGAGCGGCTGCGACTCCAGATGAGAGGGGAGAAAAGTCGAGGGTTAAAGGGAGGTTAATTAACTCGGGAGAGGAATCGAGTAGGGTACAATTTAGCGCGAACTACATACTGCCAGGTAACTCCCAGGTGACCGTGCTTTGCTCCTCTGCAAACAATTCGGACAAGGTGAGGGACATTATTGGAAGCAGCCCCACAGTACAGCCAGTGTCAGACATCAGATGTGCAGCAGACACGATGGTGACCGGGGAGGGAGGTGATGAGGGCAGGACAGCGAAGAGGGAGGGGGGGAAAACACGGGGGGGGGTTGTTTTAAATAAGTGGGATGTAAAAAAGAGAGAGGCGAACAGAAAGGGAGACATCCAGGAACAGAAAGCGTTGGAAATAAGAGTTAGGAGGAACTCAAAAGTTTGGGGAAGGGGCAGAGCAGCACGTGAGGGGGAGGGTATGGAGGGGGGAGACACACACAGAAAGGACATCAGTTATTCACCCGAGCTACAACCACTAAACATTGTATTATTCAGTGAGGTTAGAGCGGAGATCCCGGGCCTGATCCACACGCGGGTGTGGCACGAGGGGCAGCGACACCCCGGGGGGACACAAGCCATGCTCCCGTCAGGGGTGATGCTGTTTTGGTTTCTACCCTCTTTTTCTTTGATCTGTTCTCTGTGTCCTGTACACACTGATTTGTAGCTTTGTAGCTTCATATTGTAGCTGAATTTCAACTTTTTCCTAGGCAGAAAGACAAAACAAATTGCAGGATCCCTGTGCGATCTTGGTTCTCTGTGGAAAGCAAGGCTGAAACCAGCTGAGACGTGCTCTTGTCACCAGGGCCTGGATCTCATCCTGAGGGGGGGAGAATCCACAAGGTACGGATGCCTTAGGTTTTAACTTTTATATTTTTCAAATCCTGCACTGCCTGGTGTGTAACTCTGCAGCTCCCTCTGGCCTGTGAGCTGCTGTTCTCTCCTGCTGGTCAGACAGAACAAACCTCTCTGGGTTTGCTCTCCAAGGCCACTTTGGCTGTCCCAGGCCCCAAAATGTGTAAACTAAAGCCTTGGGAGGAGGGGCGAACTTGGGGTAGTTCCATCATTAACAGAGGTTATAACTGGAGAATTAACCCTGATCTGCAAATGGACCAAACTTCTAAAAGGGTGAAAAACCCAGAACCCATCTTGGGTGGAGCCTTCTGACAGCCCAGGGTGTGCCTTTGAAGGCCCTTCAAATGAACACCTCCTTTTATTCTCTTATCCCTGTCTAGCCTCTGTTTTCTGGCAGCCACAGCGAGGCATCAGTACTAGAACTGGGGGGATTACCTCGCCAGGCGGGTTCCTAATTAGGGGGGTTCCTAATTAGGGGGGTTCCTGTCAGATGAACTGATTTGCAGGATCTGTAAGAATTGTACACGCGTTCCTCGGGGCATCCTCGGCCTTTTCCACCTGAGGATCCTCATCTAAAGGTACCTTTTTTATCACCCTGACTGTGTCTGGCTCGTACTTTTAGGACGAGAAAAAGGCATCGGGGACACTCTGCAAATACCCGCCTGCCACGCAGAGGAGTTTGCCAAGGAAAGGCTCTGCCGGCCGCACTGGCAAGGAAGGAAAGGCGCTGCCTGGGCCGTGGGATAAAGGACAATTCCTGGGAAGGGGAGAGGGAAGGAGAAAGGCTTTGCTCTGTGGGCTGCTGCTTTTATTAAGCACGGCGAGGATAATTCAGAGAACCCCAGGGCTCACGCAAAGGCTGCAGTTTCGGGAGCCAGGCGGGAAATCCTCTGGCTGGTGAGAGGCAGCCCCAGCACGCTGGCACCACAATTCCCGCTGTGTGTGTGCACAACACAGGGTTTCACTTTAGGGTGCAGCAGATCCTTCACCATGGAGAGCCACGGAAACAGACCCCAGGCCCAGGCTGCTCCCTCCTGGCTGCGTGAATCAGGCCCTGGGAATGAGGCAGGACACGAGGGGTGAGATGTTGTGACACAGGAGGCAGGACGGTGGCCGGGCGGCGCTGGGGACGAACAGCAACGAACGTGTGAAATGGCCAAAAATGATCAGTGACACCCTGCACGCTAAGCAGCGCCCACAAGTTGCCGTGAAAAGTCAACTCCAGCGAGGAGATTTCTTTAAAAAGAAGTTAAATCAACAAGGGAAATCCTCAGCACCATTTAGAGGCCGAGGTTCCAGTACAGGAAAAAAAAACCCAGGGAACGCACTCAGTGTCCCAGGGCAGCTTCCAGGCACAGCTCCCTGCTACTCCCTGTGCCTACTGCATCCATCAAAGTGTGCCACAGCACAATTCCAGCTTTTTTTAAGGACAGGGCACAGGAACATGGCTTGGCTGGCTGGACAGATGGCACACAAGGAATGGGAAACGTGCCTCGCAGGAATGCAGTCTGCAAATGGCCTCAAACAGTGACCCGGCCACTCTTGGGTGGCCCAGCCAGAGGGATCGCCCTGGGCTGCTGCTGCTGCAAGCAGGGAGGAGTAAAACTGGGGACAGGCCTGTGACTGCAGGGTTACAGCTGCCATCCCTGCAGGGAATTCCTGCCACACCCCGCAGGGAATCCCAGCCCCATCCTGCAGGGAACCCCGGCCATCCCAGCACAAGGGCTGGATTCCTGTCTCCACATCTTTTAAAACCAATATTCCCAAGCCTCTCCCAGGCCGTGACAAGCAGAGGGAAGATGCTGAGCTCCTGGCCCGCTCCCGCTCTCCCAGCGGCGGTGAAATCCCCGGCTCTCACCTGGGTTTCGGCAGCCAGGCGTGGCATGGAGGCCGCCCGGCCCTGGCTCTCCAGGCCTGGTTGGGGCTCTCCGTTGGCAACTGTGGGGCTGATCTCCTTCATTTCCACCACCTGACCAAAACACGGAATGGTTTCAGTAGCAAGAACAGGAGCTGCAGCTTTGAAGCCACCGTCGGCTTCCCGAAGTTTGGTTTGGCTGGGAAGAGGTGCTGGCGTGGGGAAGGGAGCAGCTGAAGAGCTGGGGAGTGCCCAGGTTACTCTGTCCCCAGCAAGGACATCCCACAAGCAGTGGGATGAGCTCTTCCATCGGCCACGAGCCCCAGCTGTGACCGGGAAACCCCTCAGGTCACTCTGACCTGAAACCCCTCACCTGAGCTGGGATAACGGGATTGGGACGATGGGAAGAGAGAGCCTGAGGTAACCCGTGGCAGCAAGCCAGAATCCCAGGAAAAGCACATCCAGACCAGGCTGTGGGAGCTGCCAGCTCTGGGGTTTCTCCACAATGCTCCACCAGAGACAGAACGATTCCCCCTCAAGGGACAGATCTGCTAACACAGGTCCCCCTGTCTTCACCTGCTTTTGCTAAACATTTTCTTAAATTTCTGAAGTTCTACCACACTTCTAAAATTTCCTGCATCTCACCCTGTCTTCACCTGCTTTTTTCTAAACATTTTCTTACATTTCCAAAATTCTACCACACTTCTAAAATCTGCTACACCGCACCCTGTCTTAGCCTGCTTTTGCTAAACTTTTTTTTAAAATTTCTGAAGTTCTACCACACTTCCAAAATCTCCTATACCTCACCCTGCCTTTGCCTCTTTTTTCTAAACATTTTTTTTTAATTTCTCAAGTCCTACCACAGTTCTAAAATCTCCCGCACCTTCACCCCGTCTTCGCCTGCTTTTGCTAAACGTTTTCTTAAAACTTCTCAAGTTCTCCCACAGCTCTAAAATCTGCACCTCCCCCTTCCCACCTTCCTTCCCCCCCGCCCCGTTTGCTCACCCTCTCGATGGGGATCTCCTCGGAGTGGCCCCGCTCAAAAGCCGGGCTCCTGGTTTCATAGAACACGTCCTGGGTGCGCTGGGTCCCCCAAGAACTGGACTCTTTGATCCCTCCCTCCGGGGGTGGCCTGTCCGAAGGAAAGGAGGGGAGAAGATTCATTCTTTTGCAAAGGGGTTTTGCTGAATTTGGCAAACCGAACTCGGGCACCCTTCGGGGTTTCACTTGTGAAAATCAGCCGCAGGGTGGGCGCAGTGGCTGGTGAAGCTCTAAGGTCCCCTGGGTTTCTTCCTCGTAGAGCCTGAAGACCCCATGAGAACAAGGAAATCAAATCAGCCATAATTTTTTTTTCAGTAATTAAGGAAAACAACTCCTGCCACTTAATTCCTGATGGACAATGAAGAATTTGGGAATTCAGGCCAATTTTGTGTGCAGGACCAGCTGGACACTGGTCAAACACCTCAAGCGTGCTGAGGTCCCTTCACCAGCTGTCGAGTCCGCTCTTGGCTTCCCCATCAGATTGTTCGGGATGTTTAAACCTCAGCTGCCTGTCACTAAAATTCCATAGTGCTCATGATCCAGAGGAAAATCACCTGGAGAGCAGGAAATGGAGCATTGATTAGGGATCACTGTCACTAGGACTGTTTGGAAAGCTCTCCACGGAGGGATAATATTCCCAGAGAGACAGACTGTGCTGTGGCAAGTCCAAAGAAGCTCCTCCTGTTACCCCGTGCCACGAGCTCGAGGGACGAATTTACTCCCGAGGACCTTTGCCCTCCCAAAAACTCATTGCTGGGACGGCCGGTGGGGTTTGTTTGGTTGCTTTGCAACGGTCCCGAACTCCTGGGAGCAAACTCGCGGTGGGAAGCGCTCCAGGGAGGAATCACGAAGGAAACGGCGCAGGGGTAACGCAGTGGGAGCGGCCACCACCGTGGCGAGAAGGGGCTGCTGGCCTCGCTGTCACCAGAGCCCCTGGAGCAGCAGCGGTGGATGGGGTGACCCCCGAGGCGTGGAGGCTCCGGAGGGGGGTCAGGGATACTCACAAGGCTCCGCCATTGTTGAGGGAGGCCGAGCTCTTCTGGCGCAGGAAGGCCTTGGCGTTGCTGAAAGCAGGCTGGCTCTGCTCCAGGGTGGCCTTCAGGGGGTGGAACAGGGACACTGGCCCGGGCTGCCAAGCACAAGGGGAGGTTGTCAGAGCTGGGACGGGCTGCAGGGATTTTCCCCAGTCCATAAAAAGTCCTCTCTGCCACCCTGGGACATCAGTGCAGCAGAAAGGCCACCCCAGCCTGGGCACAGCTGGTGGGACACCTGGTACCAGTCAAGTCCTGCTGCAATCCCTTCCCCCAATGTTCTCCCAAATCCTGCTGCAATCCCCCTTCCCTCAATGTTCTCCCAATCCTGCTGCAATCCCCCTTCCCTCAATGTTCTCTCAATCCTGCTGCAATCCCCCTTCCCTCAATGTTCTCCCAAATCCTGCTGCAATCCCCCTTCCCCCAATGTTCTCTCAATCCTGCTGCAATCCCCCTTCCCTCAGTGTTCTCCCAATCCTGCTGCAATCCCCTTTCCCTCTGAATGCTCTCCCAGCCACCAGAGCACAGCAGGGAGTTCCCACACGGATGTGGCCAGAGGGGCTGTGCAATTCCAGATCTGTTGTAGCCATCCACGTGTGGGACAGATCTCCGCCCCGTGCTGGAGATGAGCTGGATGCTCATCCTAAAAACAACAGGTATTTGTCCTACTGGAAGGGACTGGGCTTTTGATCCCCGTTGTGTGAAAATATTTTCTAGCATTTGTAAAAACCTTCGTATCTATTAGAGCCCAAATGACTTTGAATCATTCCTATTGTCAAAAATAACTTAAGCCTGCTGTAGCCAAACTATCAGCAGCTTTCAATGATTCTTTGGTCTCCCAAGGAAATCTTTTGGTGCTCCCCAGGCCACCTTTAAACACAGGATTCAGACTTCTAAAGATCAATTGTCGTTTTTCGGAAAAGATCTTTCTTCACTGAAAAAGACGACTGCGACAATTTTATTTTTGAAATATTTTTTGGGGGAGAAACTTTCAGGCGAGGTTTCCATTTTTGAGCCAGCATTTTTTAAACCCTGCCTGGAGGAGCAGCCAGACCTCCTGGATGAATCCTGCCCGTGATTCTCGTGAAAGCTGCCCAAGAGGGAGCACGGAGAGACCCCTTTTGTACCTGGCACAGGCCCCCGGGGGGCTGGACTTGCTCCCTGCTGTTCTTATTCTGCTTGTAGAAGTCAAATATCATCAGGGCTGCGTAGACCTTCCCCACAGTCATCTCATCCGCTGCCAGGGCGCGGGGAGAACACGGCAGAGACGTTCCAGGGATGAGGAGAAGACGGGAGTAAGAAATAACAGCAAAGGGGCGTGAGGAACAGGGAGAGGGAGGAGGCAACGTGAGAATAAGGAGGCAAAACAGGCACAGAGGAGGAGGGGAAAGAAAAAAAAACAAAGGAAAGGTTACAACAGATTCTGCAGCTCTTTGCCTGTCGCTGCCTTGCCTCGGTTTGGAGCTCTCTGTGGCAAACACAGGGACTGGGTAGGAAAAGCCAGGCAGGGAAACTCAGTGGCATCGTCAGCACTGCTGAGAGAATTCCTAAATTCATCCCAGACCCACAGGCAGCCCTTTAGCAGCAAAGCAGCCTTACTCCTGCTCCTCTGAATTGCAGCAAACGGGGCTGTCGTGGGCTAAGAGACGTTCAAAGGGGATTTCAGTTTTCCAGATGGTTTGTTTGACCCCCAGAGCCACGGGACAGCCCTTCCCTGCCCAGCGCTGGAGCACCCAGCATGGAAAAAAGAACTGGAGCAGCAGATACACAGGAATCAAAGAGAGGAAGGGGAGGGGAAAGCCTTCAGCAGTCACTACCCACTGATTTGCACCTCCTCAGCTCCCTCATTTTTCTTAATTACCAAGGCTTTTTTGTTAATTAACAATGCCTCTGCACTGCTTCTCATGAATCAGGAATCCAGAGCTAGTCAAGGTAACAGCAAACTTCCCATTTTCTCATCACTTTTGCCCAGGACCAAGTAACACAAAGGCCTTTAGCCCCCAGACACCTCACATCTGATTCTGTAAGTTCTCAGCAAGCTTGAACTTTCCTTCTCCGGGTTTTCTGGAGCTCGGGTGGCAGAAATTGCTCTCCTATCCCGCAGGGCACAGGCTGGAGGCTGCCAGAGCTGGGGAACAGCTCTGGAAGAGGCCACACAGGGCATCGGTCTCTCCTGGGTGCTCTTTGGGGTTTGGGTTTTTCCACGCCCAGGAAACCCCCTGCAGCGTATCGAGGTCCATGCCTAGGGGTGAGCTCAGCTTCCCTAAGCCCCTGTGACAGAGCCAGGGCAGCACAGAGGATTCCAAGGAGCTGAGCTGCCCTCGGTGTCTTTGCTGCATCCTCCAGGTGACCCAGATGGGGCTTGGGACAGAGCAGGCAAGGAGGGAGAAACCTGATCCGGGGTTCCTGGGTGTCTGGGATGGACGCAGGGCGTGGAAGCACTTACGTTTGTGAGGAGGCACCAGCAAATCCAGAGTTTTCTGGGACAGGTTGGGCCAAACCAGCGAGATCTCCTTCCTCAGCTCAGCATCGCACTGGTGCTGCTTCACCCCGCCTGCAGCCAGGGAGGGAGAGGGAGAGGCAGAGGAGTGAAAATCCTGGCCTGGCAGCACATCCCACTCTGCATCCCCTCTTCCCGTTCCTTGGGAAGGGCGAGCCAGCCCAGCCCTGCCCTGCCGAGGGAATCCACAAACTCCTCCTGACAGAAGTGCAGGAACTCAGCGGGACCGTCCTCGCCTCGCCCTGGGGACGCTGAGCAGTGACCTGGCACTTAAATTTGAGCTCAAACTTATTCCATGTAACTGTGGGTGCCTCTTCCTTCGGGGAGTGCCCATGGAGGCAGCAGCACGTCGCGGGTGGGACGCAGAGGACCTGGACGTGAACCACAAAATCCCAAAATCACGAAATCCCAGACTGGTTCGGGTTGGAAAAGCCCTTACGGATCCTCCAACCCAACCCCTCTGCCACGGGCAGGTTCACCCTCCACTGATGGATCACAAACCCTCTGCCACCAGCTCCTCCCGAGATCCCTGGCAGTGACCCGTGAGCGCAGAGCTCTGTCCCAGCAGCCCCGCTCCAGGGACCGAAGCCGAGCCCAAACACACCCGTGGAGGGTGATTAAAGCTGCGGGAGCCCCGGGCCGGCTCCCAGCCGAACTCCCGGCACAGCAGGCAATTAAGGAGCTCAAACGAGTGACAGGAGATGATTTTTCTAGGAGCAGAGCACGGGGAGGAGGCTCCGGGTACTCTGTTACACCCAGGTTTGAACTCCCACGCGGGAGCTCATTAGGGAGGGTTTATTTAGGCCCGCTAATGACTCAATTAAATGTAGCACGTGAAACCTATTCAAAGGGAGCTCCTAACAACGAAAGAGGTCAGAGCCTCAGGCCCCAGAGCAGAGCTAAACCACAGAAGGAATCCAGGGTGTCAGCTGAGCTCTGCTCTCTGGCTCCCTTCCAGTTCTCCAAGAAAAGCGTGGGGGGAGCTTTTCCAGTTGAAAAAAAGGCCGACAGGTAACCAGAAACTAAAAACTGAACAAACTCTCGGCATCCTTATCTAGGAGTTATTCCCGAAATAAGTCACAGCGAGTCCCAGATGCATCCTTAGGAATGAGCGTCTGATCCTTGTCTTGGTCCCATTCCTTGGGGGAGCCCCAGGCACCTCAAAATGTTGCCTTCTCCCAGCAATGCCTCCCCAAAGCAGCGAAGGCAAAGCTTAAGCAGCACGGGAGGGAGGTGGCTACCTCCGAGAGGCTGCACTGGCCTGGAGCTGCTTAGGGAAGCACAGCAGCCTAACCCTGCCCTGCCCTGCGCTCCTGAGAGCGTTGTTAGCTTAAATTAGGTGCAAAAGTGCTTAGGCCGGGCTTGCCTTGATCTGGACCCCAGCCCGGCTGAGGAGGTGGGGTAACGACCCGCGGGGAAGGCCGCTGTATTTTATTAAACAGCAAACTTTAATTGGGCAGGCGAGTAAACGCCTGATCAACCACTTCAGTAATTACGGTTTGTCTCGTGTGCTCGTGGCATTTGGAGTCCCAGCGTGGAGCAGCTGGGGAGGAAGGGCTGGAATCGTTCAGGAAAGAGGTGTGGAAGCTCTCATTTCTGATATGCAGCAACGAGGACACGCCCGGGGCTTCTCCTCCCAGTTCTCAACTGGGATGGGCAAAGTTCCCCACATTTCAGTGCCCCCTCCAAAGGCACGGGGATGCTCAGGACGCCCCTGTCCTGTCCTCAAGCTCCCTTGAACTCAGCTGCTGGCATGGGAAGGCAGTGGGAGAACAGGATTCCCACTTGGGGCAGAATTCCCGTGGGTTTGGGAGGACACCAAGCGCACAGATTTCACTGAACACTCCGAGTTAGGAGGGACCCACAAGGATCCAGTCCAACTCTCGAGTGAATGGCTCATCCAAGGATCAATCTGTGCCCTTGGTGCCCCTGGCACCTTGCTCTGACCAGCTGAGCCCATCTCAGGGTCAGGAGCTGGGCTTTTTTTTGCTCTCAGAAAACTGCAATTTTCTTTCTTCCCCCGGTTTTCTGGAGCTCGGATGGCAGAAACTGCTCTCCCATCCCGCAGGGCACAGGCTGGAGGCTGCCAGAGCTGGGGAGCAGCAGGGAACCGGTCTCTTCTTGGAGCCGTTTCGGGGTTTGTTTTTCCCACGTGCAGGAAATCCCCTGCAGCACAACGAAATCCACGCCTAGGGGTGAGCTCAGCTTCCCCGCTGCCCGGGGGACCGTGCCGTGGTCACGGGGGATTCCACGGAGCCGGGCTGCCCTCGGTGTCTCTGCCGCATCCTCCAGGTGACCCAGAGACCCCCTCAGCCACCCCGCCCCTCTCACCTGAGGCGAGTTTGATCTCCAGGGCGGTGCGGATCAGGGCCATCAGCGTGGAGGTGAAGTGCACGGTTAAATCCTCGGGAGAGATGGGCATGTTCATCCTCACCAGGCGCTGGGGACAGACAGGGCTGGCTGTGAGCGGGGGCCGCGAGGCCGCCCCCCACCCTCCCCCTGCCCCTCTGTGAACCCCCCGAAACACCCCCGGTACGAACAGGAGGGAGCTTTTTGTGTGCTGAGCTGGAATTCTTCCGCACGTGGACGGCGGCTCCTGTCCGGGAGCGGGCCTGGGATGGAACTGCAGAGTTTGGAAGTGAGCTGCCAGCGCTGAGCCGCAGTCCTGCGGAGCCCTCCCGAAAGCAGCCGGGTGGGATGCTCAAACCCCGCTTCCTGACTGGCTCCAGCGGTGCCTGCAGCATCCAGACACGCGGCTGGTGCCTGTCCCAGCCAAGGCACGGCTGGGGAGTGAAGCCTTGGCCAGGTTTTCCATCCCCGGGGTAACCTCCCTGCTTAGAGAAACTCCCAGCTTCCACTTCCCAACTTCAGCTTCCCAGATGTATCAGCTGAGCTGCCTTAGAGTCCCAGACTGGTCTGGGTTGGAAAAGACCTGAAATCTCATCCTGTTCCACCCCCTGCCATGGGCAGGGACACCTCCCACTATCCCAGGCTGCTCCCAGCCCTGCCCAGCCTGGCCTCGGACACTTCCAGACTCCGACTCTGGCACCTTCTGCCAGCCAAGGGGACAAATTCCCCCCCAGGGGGACACTTGGTGGTGCTGACACGAGCAGACAAAGGGCACAAGGTGCTGGTCCAGTGTAAAATCTGCTCAGATGGGCTCCAGAGGAGCTGAAATCTCCTTGTTTATCTTATTACACATTTTCAGCTCTCACTGCACCCTGCAGGGACAAGAGACCCCTGGAACAACGTCCCTGTCACCTAAAGTCAGGGACAACCCCTTGTGATCTCCCAGATTTCCCTCACGGCATGCCCAGGGGTTATTCCGTGTCTGCCCAGCCTCAGAGCCAGGGAAATCAAAGATTTCCAGCCTCTCCTCCCTTTCCAGTCAGTGACTATCAAGTGCTGGCAACACCACGGGGATTTTTCTGTTCACTGGTGTCAGGATTTAACTCCGATTCTGCCCTCAGCACACAAAAAGCTGCAAAAAAACATCAATGAGAGTGCACAGTTACCACTCAGAGCCCCAGCATCCCACCGGAGTGGCAGAGAGTCAAGGGATGGAGAGAGAAAGAAGATGCATGGCAGCGAAGGAGAGGCAAATGAGGAATAATCCCCCACAGGAGAGCTCCATCCGCACAGAAACCACGACCAAAAAGCACTTTGTGACTGACCCCTCCCAGGGCTCCCCAGCTGTCTGTCCAGGCTGAATTCCCAGCGGGTTTGGATGCAGAGCACAGGCCACACCACAGCTGTCCAGAGCAGGGCTTCCCTCCTCGATTTCAGCCAGCGATGGAGGATTTAGGGGAAGATTTCCCAAGGGGATTCACACTTTTAGGAAGGCTGGCTGAGCGAAACTCACATTTTGCACCTGGAAGAGGCTCTCCCTGCCCCACCTCCTTGCCCTCCACCCTGCATTTCCTTCTGCGCTGCCATTTTCTCCATCCCAGTATCCAAACTGCTCAAACTGGTCACCCAGACACCTCCTGGGTCACCCAGACACCTCCTGGTTATTGGAATTGCCAACCTGAGAACCCGGCAAGGAGCAGAAATGGGGGTTTGAGCTGCTCCTCCACCAGGAGGCAGGAGAGGGGAGGCTCTGTTGGGATGTGTCCCTCTGTCCCCTCGGGGTGACAAACTGGGCTTCACCTCGCTGTGGACAGCAGTTCTTGCCCTGCCGAGGTGAGCTGCAAGCTGCACCTTCCAGCTGCCCATTTCTTGGCCAAAAAAAAGCCATAAAATGAGACAGAAACGCCTCAGAACCCGCTGCAGCCAAAGCCAAAAGGCCTCAGCTGAACCCACCCAAAATCCTCCCAAAAGCAGCGAAAATTCCTCTCTTGGAAGGCCCCGGCTTGGGAAAATCTGTTCCTTAAATGAGTATCTGGCATTTCTGGAGCTGCTGAGGATGGAGCAGTTGGGAGAAAAGAGTTGATTCCTCTTGGATCCTCTGCCTTCGGCGGCCGGGGTGGTGCGGGAGGGGCTGGGTGAGACCTCGCTCACCCCGCGTCCCAAATCGCCGTCCCAAACCACCGCGGGCACCCAGAGGAGCCGAGGAATCAGCCAGACACCGGCACGGCCCGGAGGGGTTGGATCCCTGAGCATTGCCTGGGGCGTTTTCCCGGTGCCACAAACGCGGCTGAAAGGCTGGAACTGCGAGCAGGGAGTTAGGGAAAGGGAGATTCGTTTTTTTTTCCTTTCAGTGTTACAAAATAACCGCATACACAAAAATATCTCCTGGTGCAGAGTGGGAAATCTCAAGCCTTTCCCGGCTACTTTCTAATTTTATCTGTATTTAACCCCTCTTCATTTTCTAAAGGATCCATTTAAAAGGAATCCAGTTCAAATTGGTAGCATTTCTCAAACTCAAAATATTCTGCTCGAACCAAAAATTGTCCTTGAAAAATTCATCAAGAACTTCTGATTTTCACCCTGAACCAGGCTAGAGGAGAAAATCTCAATGTTTCTCATCGACTTAGGGACAAGAACACAGATTTTAAAAGTTGAACCAGTTGTTTAGAGTGTGCTCAGTTTAAAAAAAATGGACTTTTCCCCCATTTTGTGCTGTTTGTTCTGGCTGAAGTTGTGCTTTAAGGCTGTTTCAGAGCAGTGGCCCATGGTTTGAAACAGGATGAAAAAATCTGAGAGGGAAAGGGAAAAGGAAAAGGGAAAAGGGGAAGGGGAAGGGGAAGGAAAGAGAAAAGAGAAAAGGGAAAGGGGAAGGAAAAAGGGAAAAAGGAAAGAAAAGGGAAAGGGGAAAAGGGAAAAGGGGAAAAGGAAAAGGGAAAAGGAAAAGGGGAAAAGGGGAAAGAAGGAAAGGGAAGAGGAAAAAGGAAGGAAAGAAAAAGGGAAAAGGAAGGAAAGGAGAACGGGAAAAGGAAAAAGGGAAAAAGGAAAGGAAAAAGGGAAAAGGAAAAAGGGAAAACGAAAAAGGAAGGAAAGGGAAAAGGAAGGAAAGGGAAAAGGAAGGAAAGGGAAAAAAGGGAAAAGGGAAGGAAAGGGGAAAGGAAAAAGGAAAGGAGAGGGGAAACCCAAATGAAACAACAACCAACCAAAAAATCCCAACAGCAACAAAAATAACCGAACCAAAACAAACAGAAAAAAAAACCCCCAACTCTAATTTGGATAATTTTCCATCTTTCTGGAGCCCAGAAGGAAATTCCAGGAGCCTGCCGCTCCTTCCCTGCGCTGATAAAGAACGGGCATCCCTCGGGATGCGCTGGGAATCGCCGGCCACAACCCCGGGGCCAACTCCGGTGAATTAACGATGGGCAGCAGGAAAAAAAAAAAAGGTGGGAATCCTTCGCAGGTGCCCTGAGCTGGCAGGGAAGGACTTCCCAGATCCTGCTCCCCTCCAGGGCCGGGTGGGGAAGCGCAGCCGGCAGCAGGTGGAGTCCCCGCTCCGCTTTCCCGGCCGCGCGTGGGGCTCCCTCCCGCAGCCCCGCGTGTTAATTAGGCGGATCTGGAGCTCATTAATGCTCCTGCAGGAGAGGGCCCCAGAGGCAGGAGCCGCGCCGTGGTCTCCGGAGTCTCCTAATTAGCGCTGTGCTGATAACGAGGGGGGAGCTGATTAGAGGCGGGGTCGGGAGGCAGCGCTCGGTGCGCGGGGTCCGTGCGCGGTCAGGTCCCCCCGCAGCTCCCGGCGCTGTTTAATTGCCGTGAACGAGCGAGGAACCAAAGATCTGGGGCAGGAATTAATTCCCGTTCAGCTCAGCTCGGGAAATCCTTGGATAACGGCCCAGCAGGCAGGGAAAGTGTTGGAGGAATAGGGGGAAAATTCATCCCGGGATCAAAGGTGTCCTGCTGGCTCCCAGCCTGCCCCAGAAAAAGTCTCTGCACCCTAAATCCTCTTCCCTGAGCAGGAAGAGGAGCACACAATGCCTGGAAAACTACTGGCACCCTGGCGGATTTGAATTATTAAGAGCACCCCGTCGGCCTCTGGGACAGGAACTGCTCTGGGAACGATCCCCAGACGGGAATAAATTCGGGACAGCGAGCGCTGCTGTGGGAAATGAGGCTGAGTTTGGTGAATAAATTATTTGCTATGAATAATTCACCCCGACCTAGTTGGAGTGGTTCTGCTCTGGTTTAACTCTTCTGTTGGCTTCAGAGAGGCTCTCCACGGCCTTCCTCCCTCTCGCTGCATCCTGGTGGAGATCTGGGATCATCCCAGGAATCCCAGAATCCCAGGATGGTTTGGGTTGGAGGGACCTCACAGCTCATCCAGTTCCACCCCCTGCCATGGGCAGGGACAAGGAGCAAACCCTAAGACACCGGAGTGAAACCAAACAGGTTTCCTTCCCTCTTTTCATCTGATGGGATAGAAAAGACTTTAAAATTCATGGAATCACAGAATCACTGAGGATGGAGAAAACCTCCAAGATGGTTGAGTCCAAACACTGCAAGGCCACCACTGACCCATGTCCCCAAGTGCCACATCCTCATCTGTAAGGTTTTAATCCCCTCCAGGGGTGCTGATTCCAGCACTGCCCTGGGCAGCCTCTTCCAGGGCTTGAAAACTCTTTCTGTGGAGAAATTTCCCTCATATCCACCCTGAGCCTCCCGTGAGCCTGAGGCCGTTCCCTCTCCTCCTGTCCCTGTTCTCTGGGAGCAGAGCCCGACCCCCCCGGCTGCCCCCTCCTGTCAGGGACTTGTGCAGAGCCACAAGGGCCCCCCTGAGCCTCCTTTGCTCCAGGCTGAGCCCCTTTCCCAGCTCCCTCAGCCTCTCCTGGGGCTCCAGCCCCTTCCCAGCTCTGTTCCCTGCCCTGGACACGCTCCAGCCCTTCAATGCCTTTCTTGCTGTGCATGGCCCAGAACTGCACGCAGGAATTTGGGTTCCTTTCCCCCCCCAGCCCAGTGCAGGATGGAGCTCTCCTGGTGCCCGAGCAGCGCATCCCGAGGATCCCAGGCATGCACCCCCGGGAAGCGGCGAAGCCACGCACACGGAGCTGCAGAGGCTGGTCAGGCTGACCGAGGAGAGCAGTTGAGAAAGGGGAACCAGAAAACAGCAGAAAGGAAGGACAGCAGCCAGGGAGGCTGCAAAGAGGGGGAAATCCAAACAAAAACCGGTGGGGACGTACTGAGAAGGCAACGAAGACACGGGGAAAACACACAAAACCTTGGAAAAGGACTGGGAAAAAGAGACACGGAAAGAAAAAGGGGGGATGTGTGGGACAGAAGAGCTTTTGCTGGACAGAACAGCTGGGGTTCTAAAAATCAGAGGGAGAGGGCGAAAATAGGGGAGACAAAGCCCTGGCTGCTGCTGGCACTGGGCTACACCTGCAGGAGCAGGGGGTCGATGTCCCTCCCCAGGCTCTGGGGAGGGGTCGGTGCCTGGGGGGACTTCAGTGTCCTCCTGAGTCCCTCACGCACGTGCGAGGACGTGAGTGACACCCTCGTGGGGACGCCTGGCAGGAGCAGGGCAGGGGACGCCACGTCCCACCACAGTCATGGGGGAAGATGCCCAGCGCCAGTCCACGGATGTGGAGGAGGGAAGGAGCAAAAACCAGTCCTAAACCATGAGGGTTTAATTTTATCAGCAATAGCTGGGGGAGAGATCAGCCCAAACTGCAGCTTTAATCCGCGGGGAAAATCCTGATCTGGTTTTAAATCCGTATTTTGTAGTTCAGGGCTCTTTGATGAGGTGTAAAATGAACGTGATCATCTCCAAACGTGGAGAATTCTGATGTTCAGCCCAGCCTGGAGCTGCTGGAACCCAGCTCTGACACACAGACACAACCCAGAGGTTTCTCCAGAGACGGGGAAAAATTACCCATGTCTTCAAAAAATCAGGAGTCTGGGTTATAAAAAGGAGCCATTCCTATGTACCCAAGTTCTGGGGATCTATTCTGTGAGAACAGCCAAATTAAAGGAGATACCAGGAAACTCTCGGGGAAAAGCCAGGCTGGGGAAGTGCCTGCGGACACAAAGTCTGCTGTGAAAACCAGCCCAAAGCCTTACTGAGAATTCCTATTTTAACACAGGTTCTCTTTAACCCCTGCTTGTTTTCTTCCTTTTTGAATGCTACAAGATTTTGGGGGGAAAAAAAAAAAAGAGTTTTATCCTTCTGGTCCAGCCACAGAGCAGATCTTTGCCCACCTGCAAACACCTCCTTTCAGCAGGACACAGCTCTGCTAAACCCACGGAAACTCACAGGAGGCAGATCCGTGGGTTTCTGTGGATAACTGGTGTCTGAAATAGCTGAGACCTGGAACTTTGATCTGGTTGGGTTCCTCAGGCTCAGTTACGGTGGCCAGAAACAAATCAAACACAGCAAAGCCACCTAACTGGAGAGATTTAAGGTTATGTTTCATTTGGCTGTTATTTTAAATCCTGGCAGGCTGAGGAGGGACCTTGTAGGAAGATTTATCTGAACTTCTTGCTGCTACATGAATCAGAGCCGGGTTTGGGTCTAGCTTGAACCTCGTCAAGACAAAATTCTTGGTTTTATGTGGCCTCAGTGAAAAATCCCCCAGCGCAGGAGGGGCTGTCGGGATCTGGATCCAAGGAACTGAGTTTTGGGGGTTGGGGGTGGCTGGAATGGCACCAACAGCCAAAAAACCCCGTTGGGTTTGATGGATTCTCAACCACACCAGAGAGAAATGGTTCTGAGCAACCCCTCCCTCTAAACCATGAGGTTCAGCAGGAAAACTCCCAAGCAATCGCCCTGGGAATGGAAGTTTCCGAGCACCCTGAGAGTTTTTGGGAGGGCAGCCTGGCCTTGACTGGGTCTGCTCCGTTTCCATCCGAATTCCCACCCCGGCAGCAGCCTTTGGGGTAGAATTCATTTTGGTGGCTCAGTGAAAAAGTTTTGCCAAACCAACGCTGAGTTGGGAGCGATTTCTCCGCCTCCCTGTCCTAAATGTTTTCTGTTAAAGTCATTTCTTCCACGAGGGTGTTTAAGGAGCCCTTCTGGTGTTGTCTCTGTTTAATTGCTTGCTCACTCCTACTCTAATTACTCCAGTCTAATTAAGAGGAGGAAAAAACAACATTCTGCTGAAGGGTTAGTGAGACAAAGAGCTCCAGGAAGAAAAATGGGGATCTAATGGAGGGGTAATTTGCTCATTAGCACCGTCCCTCCCCAAATTAACCTAAATGGAAGCAGAATGAGAGAAAAGAGAGAGAAACACTGAGAGAGAGAGAGAGAGCAGAGACATACTTAGAAAGACAAACCGATGTGCCAGAGCTTCAAAGACCCCAAAAAATTATAAATATATATATACAGATATAAAACTAAAAAAATAAAAATCAAAAAGATCCAAAATCTCGCTCGGAAAGCAGAGAAAGCACCAGGAAAGTCCAGAAGAACAACACCAACGCCACAGAAACCCCACTTCAGCCACGGCACAAAAAGCTGGTGGTTGGGCAGGAGGTCCTGGGGAGGTTTTCTACCTTATAGGCAACACGAGCTGGGCATTTCTTCCCAAGGCCTAGAGGTGGGGACATGTGTCTCAGCATCTCATACATGTCTGTGTAACTGATGCGCCCGCTGGCACCGCAGGGACAGAGGCAAAAGCACCAGGACACAGAAATCCAACGGGATTGAGGCGGGGGGAAATGGGGAAGGGGTGGGGGGAAAGGCAACACAGCGGGGCAAATGAAAAGGAGGGGGGAGAGAGAAGGGAAAGCAGACAAGAGAACAGAGATCTGGTTAATCAGATTTCTCCGGGAAACAAAACCAAACTCAAGAGGTGGGGGCAGGAGAAAGGCGGCTCCGCTTCCGCTGCTGTTTCGGCGCCCAGCGTCTCCTCCTCCTGCAGGGGTGGCCCTGGGGGATGCTGGATGTCCCCTGGGGAATGCTGGATGTCCCCTGGGGAATGATCGATGTCCCCTGGGGGATGCTGGATGTCCCCTGGGGAATGATTGATGTCCCCTGGGGAATGATTGATGTCCCCTGGGGGATGCTGGATGTCCCCCAGGGGAGAAGAGGTGGCAGGGCTGGGCCTGGCTGGCTCTTGGCGGGGCTGGGGATGAGGGTTCCCCCTGCCAGCCCCCAAACCAGTCAGGTCACCGTGCCAGGGAGAGCTGGGAGGCAGAGTTATGGGACAGGGCTTTCCTTCCAGGGACCAGCGCTTTGGGTTTGGGGTGGGTGCTGAGGCAAGGGAGAAGCCAATCGTGGGGGGTTTGCTGAGGGACACGCTGGGACTGCTCCCACTCCAAGCTGAGGGGGGGATTTGGCAAATTCCTACTCCAGCCTGAACTCGGGGCTGGCAAAAGCAGAGCCCAGCCCTGGCAGGCGGTGGGAAAGGGATCTGTTCCTCCCTCACTTCTGGTGGGACCCATCTTTCACCAAGGCAACCTCAGCTGGGCGTCCCCTCCCCGTTAGAGAACTGGGAATCGCGGAGATTTGGGGAAAGGCCCTCAGAGCAGCTGAGAGCATTGCTGAGGGCATCTCCCTTCAGCACACAGCGGTGCTGCTGGATAAAATCCTGGCCTCAAACACACGGGGTGCAAACCAGCAAGGAACTCCTGCTTCACCTTTCTGTGCCCACTGGAGCTGGGAGCAGGACTGTGACCATCCCGGGTTTTTTCACCAGAGAGGGGACTGTTTATTCTCAGGTGCAAATCTGTGCTGCCTGGCATCTGAGGGGACCCAGGGATGTTACCAATTAAAGTTTAACCCCTGGAAAAGCAGGACAGCGTTATCAGCTCCTCTGTACCGGCAGGGAAAACCTGAGCACCCATTTAAACCCTCTTTTCCGAGCAGGAACCTTCCCACCAGCCCAGTGTCCTGACACAGATCTCAATTCCTGTGGAAAGCTTCGATGGAGGAGGAGGAGGAGAGAACTCAGCCAGCCCCAAAACATCTATTCCTGTCCCTGGTAACTGCTGCAGATAAAATCCCACCCAGCTTTCCCAGCCCCGAGCTGATTTAAAGGCTGCTGAGAGACACAAATGGGAACTGGAGCCAGTGTCCTCCCCTGGCTCCCATCCCGCTCCTGGGCTGGGCTGTGGGGTCTCCTCTGAGCTCCTAATCCTCAGTCAGGTGTGGGAAACACCTGGGCTGGAGTGGGGGAGAGAAGCAGGCTCTGGGCTGGCTGCTTCCGCCCTTCTCCTTCATCCTCTGCTCTCCAAGAGATTCCCTGCCTGGAACTGGGTCCTCGCTGAAGCCCGTCCTGTGCTGGTTTCTTGGCCAGACCTGTCCCAAATCCCCCACCTGGGCTCCCAAGCACAGTGAACTCTCCCTGTGCCATGAGCAGGAGGTTTCCCTGGGTGTCCACCACAAGTTAGGGACGTAATTTAACCCCCAGGCGATCTCTGGCTGTGGCACCATGAAAAGCTCATCCCTCATCTCTGCCCAGATCCAATGATTTTCCAGCTCAGGAAAGGCCAAGTTGATCACTCAGCTGGAGCCACCGTGCTACAAAGCCAAACCAAACTCGCTGCTCCCTTGGCATGGAAACCCAAGGGAAATGGAAACCCTTGGAAACCTTGGGGTGACGTTTCTCTGGTATTTATTGGGGTGCTGGGATGCTTTTCCCCAACAATTCCCTGCTGGAGCCGGCAGGACGGAAGCTGGAGGGTTCCCTGTCTCATAAAACTGCCTGTTCCAGCCAGCTGGGGTGTGGGAGGAGACGGGGAAGGGATGCATGGAGGAAAAAGGAGGCAGTCAAGTCAATCATTCCTTTTTTTCAGGCAAGGGATTCGTCACGTTCCAGTTTCTTTTCTCTACTGGTTGCATTTGCACTCAGGGGAGGGAAGAGGGGACAAAAAGAAACAGAACCAGGACGAGAGATGCTGGAGGGAGCTCTGAGATTCCAAACCTTGTAGGCCACCCTATGAGGGCACTTCTTTCCTAAGCCCAGGGGTGGAGCAATTACCCGCAACAAATTGTACATATCCTTATAATGAATCCGGCAACTGGAAAGGAAACACCAGAGGTTACGACAGCAAAATCCGACAGGAATCGGCTTTTCCCAAGGCAAACCGGGAAGAATCGGCTTTTCCACAGGCAAATGGGGAAGAATCAGCTTTTCCACAGGCAAACAGGAGAAGGTGGAAGGGCAAAACACGCTGAAAAGGAAGGTTAGTCCGGAAAGGAAGGAGCCACTTCCACATACACACACACACACACAGAGAACTTCCAACTGCTCACCCGACTTTATATCCTTGGATTTTCCTCTGGGAAACCTTCAGTGCCCCATGTGCAAGGCTTCCCAAACATTTGGTTTCCTTTCCCACTCGTGTTTTAATTCCCTGTGCCTGAGCATTGACCTCCGGAGCCTGCAGCCCACAAAGAGCCTCTTTAATGGATTATTCCCGGGATTTTATGACAGGTCTTCAGTGGATTATTCCCAGGATTCAAATCAGCTGCTTCAAAAACCTTGGGAACATTCCCCTGCCACTGTCACCTCCCAGCAGGGCCATTCTCTGACCCCGGGGCAATGAGGAATTTGCTGGGAGAGCAGGAAGTGGCATCTCCAGAGCCGTGCTGGGCACTGGCACCGGGAAAATCCAGCTTTCCTTAGCAGCAGGAGGAATCAGACACCTCACGGAAGCTTTATGGTCACTCTCATTAATTCCCAGCTAATTAAAGAGCGGGATTACGTTCCTCAGTCTTTTGTGAGTAACCAACTCACGGGCGAAAAGAGCCCAACTTCAGAGTCACCTCCGGAGAAAACCGGGATGGTTTAGGCTCCCTGTGTTTATTGTGGTGCATTCCAGAAAGAAGGCTGGAATATTCTGGGAGAACTCCTCCAGCGTCGCTGCTTTTTGGGATGTGGAGAATTGGGGTCTGTTCAAAGCCTTCCCCAGTCAAGTCCAAACTGAATTCTGAGGGAGATCACATGGAACCACGCAAGTCTTGGCTCCAGGCCTAAGCCTGGGTCTAAAGAGGTGCTGGTTTAACTGAGGCACCACGTTTGCACTTCCCTTACAATTTCCGAAGGATTTTGGAAAACCAAGCCGTGGAAAATAGGGCTGAACGCTTCCCTGAGCTCTCTGAGGGTCCGTGGAAGGCTGGAGAACCAACAGATGCTTTGCACTGGGAGATCATGGCACAAAATCAGGACAAACAGGGATCCTTGCCCAGGTTTGGAGAATTCCAGGAAGGTTTGGGGTGGAAGGGATCTCCAAGCCATGGGCAGGGACAACCTCCACTATCCCAGGCTGCTCCCAGCCCCGTCCAGCCTGGCCTTGGGCACTGCCAGGGATGGAGCAGCCACAACCTCTTGCTTAAATCTGATTTTCCTCAGCATCCCGTTATCCCAGAGAGCCGGGAGCTCCCTGGGGAGCACCTGCAGCTCCTCCCGAGTGCTCTGGGGGACAGCTGATGGGAGTGGGATGGCCACAGTGACATTCCCAGTGTCTCCATGGGGCGTGCACTGGGAGAGGAATAAAACAGATCAAGAACTCACTTCCTGTGCGTTGAACAAACAAAAGCTCCTAGAAAGCCAATTATGTTTTCTTTCCCATCCTCAAATCCCGTTTTTCATCCTTAAATCCTGTTTTCTCTCCTTCCCTGGGTAACTCCCAGCCCCACCAAACCACCCTGTGCTCCCTGTTTCTCTCAGTCCCTCTTTTTTTCGTGAGCTCAAGGCTTTTGCCTCCCCTAAATCCAGCGGTTTTCCCGTACTCACCCCTAGGGAATGTGGCACAGCTGGAGGAACAGCTCCCAGCTGCCTTTCTGACTTCCTTTGGAACGGTTTTCCCCAGGAAAGTTTCCAGGGAGTTGGATTTTGTAACAAAACCGAAGGTGGTACCACAAATAGGGGTAAAATACCCATTAGGTTGTGTTTAAAATATTATCTATGTAATAAAAATATAAAAATTGTGGAGCATCTTCCATCGAGGGTCTCAAGCTATGGGAAGTGGATAAACACTGTAATTCCCTTTTCCTTGGGATGATCAAGGAAGAGACCTCGGGAGAAGTGATCAGTGAGTGACCAAATTCAGCCCAAATCATGGAATAATCAAATCCTAAAATCATTCGGGCTGGAAAAGACCTCTAAAGTCAGAAAGATCTTAAATCAAAGTTATTAAAGGATCAGTTCTGGCCTTAAGGCATGAAAGGATTTCAGATTTGTGGGGATTTTAGTCCCACTTCTGAAAAGGTGATTTCCGTGGAACTGTTCACACTCAGTAACTTCCCACCCGAGCGAAAAGGGAACAGGGTTAGAGAAAAAAAAAAAAAAAAAAACAGAATTAGCATCTTAATATCTGACATTTTCGGCATTAACAGCGCCGGGAGCGGAAAGGTTTGGCCCCTGAGTGACTCAGGCTCTGCTCAGAGTTAACAGCGCGAGAAATCTCCCTGTAAACTCAACCCCGGTGCGGAAAGTTCCTGAACAGCAACATTACAAATCCCCATTTATCCCAATTTTTGCCCCTTGCAGGTGTGTTCCTCCTCCCACGGACGCGGAGCCAAGGCTGGATTTTTAAGGAGCAGCCAGGCACTCCCGGGTTTTCAGCCTCATTGAGATTTTCCAGTGGGAAGAGGCAGGACTGGATCGGCAAAAGGGAAAAAGAAAAGCTGTTTATGCCTGCTAAATCCCCACAGAGGATTTGCTGTGTCACAGAGCTCGTGGGGGTGAAAATCTGCCTGGAGATTACAAGCTGGTAGTAACTGTGGAGTAAATATTCAGGCTGGTAGTAGGGGTGGCTTGGAGCAGTTAAAATCCCCCACAGTTCAGAGAAATGCAGATTTTTTGGAACAAGTTTCCATTTAAAGCTGGCCTAAATCATTTAAAGTGAGATTTTAAAGCAGTTTAATTGCATCCTAGCAGGGAGTTTGAGAGGTTGGTTATCCAAACACTTCCTGCCTCTGTCTCTGCTGAAGGGACACAAAAAAAGAAAGGAAAGATTGGAGGAGCTGGAGGCATCACAAATCCAGAGGAGGTTCATGGCAGAGGAACTCGGGGGGAGGAAAAAGGGATCCGAAATGAGGAGAGCTTTAAATTAACAAAAAGGCAAATTCCCAAATGGAATATCAAGGGACAGAGCATCTAGAAATGAGAATAGCCCCATCACCAGGGCTGTGGTGCAGCAATGCAGAAAAGCAATTTATTAATCAGTCCTGCTCTAGAATTGATCACTGGGCAGGGCCATTCCTTCAATTTAAAAAAAATTCCTTCATTTTGGGTCTGTGCTGCTGCTCCCCTGCCTAAGCCCAGTGTGCAGCTTCCCCCGTGCCTTGGAAGGAACAAAATAAAAAATAAACCCCTAAAATAAACATCTCATTGTCCAGCATGTGGGAACCATCCCCTCCTTTGGCCCCCTCACAAATCAGGAATATTTTATCGGAGTTCTTTAAGAATTAAACACCTCCAAACTTCGGCCCGTCTCATTTTATCCTGATTATTTCGCCCGTCCTAAGTTTCAACTGCAAGCGCAGAGCTAAATATCGCTCCGAAGGCCAAAATCCCCACGCAGAGTTTGATGTCACTACAAGGAGGCTTCCAAGGGGAAAAAGTTGTGTTTGGCGAGGAAAGGCTGCTTCCAAAAATCCCGTATTTACAGGGAACCGCCCCGGCGCTGAGGAGCAGCGCATCATTCCCTGCGGGAGCGGGCGGGATGACGGAGCCGGAGCCTGCAGGACCTGACTCAGAGGCAGCACATCCTCTCCTGAGGCGTCTGCACAGCATCTGGGAAAGCACCGGGGCGGATCTCAACCAGGAAAACGCTGCACAAATGAGGCGTGAACCTCTCCCGCTCCCCCCAGCGCTGCCAGCAGCCGGAGGTTTGCGGGTTCTCATCTCCGGCCCGGGATGCAGGAACCACAAGCTCCTTTTGGAAGTGCTACATAGCTTTTCTCCACGGCCATTTAGCCAGGATCAGTGGAACTGAGGCCGTTAATCTGTTGATTTTGGGCTGTGCTTTGCTTGCTGGGTTGGGGGTGTGTGAAGGAAACGCCCTTGCAGTGACACCAGGTTTGTTCCTCTCCAGCGCTCAGGGAATTGGAGCATTTAACGCTGATACAAACTCAAATCCTGGAGTTGTTCCCATTAAAACGGGCTCTGAGCGTGCCCAGGTGCAGCAGTGTCCCCTCTGTCCCACCCCGGTGTCCCCCCTG
>VXAZ01007114.1:0-10029 GCA_013399875.1 Gymnorhina tibicen | reverse complement strand
TTCACCCACAAGCTCTCAGCTGGCTCCTCATCCTTCTCCAGGCAGAATTCTATACTCTCCAGCTGGTCATTGACATAGAGGGCTATACCCCCTCCTTGTCTCCCTAGCCTGTCTTTCCTAAAAAGCCTGAAACCTTCCATTCCAATAGACCAGTCATAGGAGCCATCCCACCATTTCTCCGTGATGTCAATGATATCGTATCCACACAGATGTGCACATCTCTAGTTCCTAATTTGTTCCACAGACTACATACATTTGTGTATAGGCATCTGAGTCAGGCCTCAGGTAAAGCCAACTCACTGGCTGGAGTATCTGGAATGCCTTTGCACTGTTCCAGGCATCCATTACAGGTGTTGGCATCTGACTGGTAGGATTGGGATGGATAGGTGCTGCCCTCCCGCAACAAATCTAGTTTAAAGCCGCCTTCACCAGCCTAGCAAGTCCCCAACCAAAGATACTTTTTCCCATCTTTGTCAGATGGACCCCATTAGCCCCCAGTAAACCAGGCTTGGCAAAGTGAGTCCCATGGTCTGAGTAACCAAAACCCTAACTTACAGCACCATTGCTCTAACCATTTGTTGACCTGCCAGATTTGTCTGGCCATTTCAAGCCCCTCTTTCTCCTTTGATCTGAAGGATTGATGAAAAGACTACTTGAGCTCCAGAGCCCTTTATCACCTCTCCCAAGGCTCTGTAGTCCCTCTTAATGCTTCCTAAACTTCTGCCAGCTATATTGCTGCCTCCCACACAGTCCTTCAAGGACAGGCTGCTCCAGCATGGGTCCCCCATGGGGTCACAAGTCCTGCCAGCAAACCTGCTCCTCTCTCCGTGGGTCCACAGGTCTCTGCCAGGACCCTGCTCCAGCACGGGTTTCCCATGGGTTCACAGCCTCTTTCAGGCATCCACCTGCTTTGGCATGGGGCTCCTCCATGGGCTGCAGGTGGATCTCTGCATCCCTGTTGACCTCCATGGGCTGCAAGGGCACAGCTGCTTCACCACTGGCTGCTCTGTGAGCACCTCCTGCCCCTCCTTTTCCACTGACCTTGGTGTCTGCATAATTGTTCCTCTCACATATTCTCACTCTGCTGTTCTCTGGCTGCAATTACATCTGCACAATAACTTTTTTCCTTCTTAAATATGTTATCACAGAGGCATTACTACCATTCCTGATTGGCTCGAACTTGGCCAGCAGTGGGTCCATCCTGGAGCCATTTGGCATTGGCTCTGCCAGACATGGGGGAAGCTTCTGGCAACTTCTCACAGAAGCTACACCTGTAGCCCCCCACTACCAAAACCTGCCCATGCAAACCTAATATAGTATTACATTTGCTAATTTTCAGTCAGCTGGAACTTCTCCAGTAAACCAGGATTGCTGGTAGATGTGGATACAGAAAGGACTGTTAGAAAGGTTTTCCAGCTTCTTGCAATATTCTGTGTGAATCTTTCCTTTCTCACACAAGCTATGAAAACAGTAAGATGGTTTTTGTACAACTATCTGAACACCTGGTGTTTGTCTAAGTTCTGTTTATGATACACTGGTGAAATGTTATTGAAATGGGTGTTGTAAGACCTTAGCCAATCATCCTAGGTGGGTGGGTGGTCACTGACCAATCTCCTTATGTGATTACACATATAAGTGGGCAATTAATTAATTAAATACTTCACTTTTCTTGTGGATACAAGTGGCTTCATTTCTTCGTCCCTGGTATACAACCACAGGTAGATGATCGAGAATGGTTTGACAAGTTCTTTTGCCAGTTCCCTCATTACTCTGGGGTGGATCCCATCAAAGCACATAGACTAGTGAGTGTCTAATTGGCAGAGCAGTTTACTAACCATCTCCTGGACTATGGAGACTTCACTCATCTCCCATCACCAACTTCCAGCTCAGGGAGCTGGGCATCCTGAGGACAACTGGTCTTGATATTAAAGACTGAGGCAAAGAAAGCATTAAGTACCTCTGCCTTTTCCTCATCCCCTGACACTACACTACCCTCTGCATTCAACAAATGATGGAGACTCTCCTTGACTCTCCTTTTGCTGCCAATGTATTTACAGAAACTTTTTTGTCTTTAACTGTAGCAGCCAAATCAAGTTCTAGTTGGGCTTTGGCTGTTCTAATCTTCTTCCTACATGACCTCACATCATCCTTGTAGTCCTCCCAAGTTATCTGACCCTCCTTCCAGAGATGATAGATTCTTTTTTAACCAAAATTCCAGTCTAAGTTCTGTGTTCAACCAGGCTGAACTTTTTCCCCAACGACTTGTCTTTCTACACATGGGGACAGCCTTCTCCTGAATTTTTAACAATTCCTTTTTAAAGCACATCCAGCCTTCCTGGACTCCTTTGCCCTTCAGGACTGACTCCCAAGGGACTCTATCAATCAACGTCCTAAACAGGCCAAAGTCTGCCTGCCAGCAGTCCAAGGTGGAAGTTCTGCTGGTGCCCCCCCCTTACTTCAAACAGTATGGAAAACTAACATTTCATAGTCACTATGTCCAAGACAGGCACCAACCACATCACCCACTAGTCCTTCCCTGTTCACAAACAACAGGTCCAGCAGGGCACCTCCTCTGGTAGGCTCATTTACTAGTTGTGTCAGAAAGTTCTCTTCCACACACTCCAGGAACCTCCTAGACTGTTTCCTCTCTGCTGTGTTGTATTTCCAGCAGACATCTGGCAAGTTGAAGTTGCTCGTGAGTACAGAGGAAGGCAACTGTGAGACTTCTGCCAGCCACTTGTAGAATGCCTCATCTGCCTGTTTGTCCTGGTTGTGTGATCTATAAGACTCCCACCATTATTTCTGCCCTGCTGACCTTACCCCGATCTTTACCCATAGGCACTCAACCTTGTCATCATCATCATCAATTTCAATGCAGTCAAAACACTCCCTAAAGTACAGTGCTACCCCACCACCTCTCCTGTTTCGCCTGTCTCTTCTAAAGAGCTTATAGCTATCCATTGTAGCACTCCAGTCATGAGTCATCCCACCACATTTCTGTGATGACTACATCATAATTTTCCTGCTGTACAATGGCTTGTATATGGTTGTTCATATACCATGATCTATGGGCTGTCCACTCTAGCTATTAATTTTTAAGTAATATTTAAGCTACAGCTTTGTCTATTCTGTTATTAATGTTCGAATTGTTAGCTCCAGGTTTCCTATGATCCACCTTTGCCTTACACAACATAGCCATATAGTTCAGATAAAGTTCAACTTGTGGCCCAATAGTTCTAGCTTCTTATGTCAAACAAGCACTTAGCTACTTTCAAATAATATAAAATTTTCCACATGTAGATATCTATATCAGAAGTACTACTGAAATCTGTTTTGGCTGATGTGTTTTACTGCAAGAATCATTTTGTAGACGTGGGTGTCTGAATAAGATGTGCCAGTACAATTTGTGCTTTCAGGAAAGTCTAGTTCTGTTATGAAACAAAGGGCTTAATTAATGATTCACAAGGACATAACACCCAAAAAACCATCTTTACCTTGGATGTTGTATTATTTAATGCTGCTAGAAAATTTAAACTTTCTTATTTTTCACTATCATTTATCCAAATTAGATTATTTTTGTACTTGGAGTCATTTTATTTACTTAATACATGCATTCAGAATTCTCCCTAAGTTCTTTTCCATAAAGAGTTGTTTCAGCTTCAAGTATATTTCTGGTACATATATGTAATCCTGGTTGTATGTGCACATATTTAAGCCTCTGTGTTCTCACATTTATTAGCAATGTTCTTAATTAACTGTCTGGTTTTGAGTTACTGAGAAGGTACAAAGTCTGAAAAAAACCCTGCACTTTATCTTAATATTAGATTCTCTTTGGAAGGCTTATGATCTGGACAAAATTATACACCTACGAAATGCTAATAGTTACCTATTTCCTGATGTACTAGTTTGAAAGCAAACTAGTGAGAGACTCCAAGTCAGAAATACAATTTAATAGGAAAAAATAAAATAAATGCAATAGTACAAAAAAGAACAACCCACCGACAAAGTCAGAGCACAAACCTGACCCCCTGACAATCAGGGGGTTGGTAACAGTCCAATTAAATGGTGACTGCAGTCCTCCTGGAGTGATGGTTCTGTTGAAGGGTCTGGTCTTCCTCTGAAGGTCCAGTGGTGGTGTAGGAGGGTCTGCTCTTCCTCAGAAAGTCCAGTGGTGGTTGTGTAGCTCTTGTCCTCTGGGATCCCAGTAGGTAAGTCTGCCTGTGCTGTTCCAAAGCCCAGATTTTATCCAGGTGGGAATGCTTGGCTCCTTCCCCCTGGGCAGAGCATCTCACAATGGGATGGTGAGTCATGGGGCAAGGCACTGATGGGCCCATTAACAGGAGATAGTCCAGGAGTGAGTTATCTATGAGTCATGCGGCAAGGCATTGTTGGGCCCATTAACAGAAGCTAGTCCAGAGGGAGGAGGCAAGGAACATTGCTACACCTGGTCTCAACAGCTCATGGTAATAGAATACACTGTAACCCAGGACACCGGATCAGTGCCAGCTCCAGTTGATCATCAAATCTGTCCTGCAGTGTGTGTTTTGATGAAACTTTCATTTGATGAAGAACATAGACATGCCATGAATGAGCTTGGTAAGACTAAATGTGTTTCTCTAACTTCCTTTGGGATGCTTCCTGAAAACGTGGACATTTCTTTCTTGTATACTTCACTGAATATGTAGCTTTTTTCTTTTAACCAGTAGTTTAAATTCTGATTGACACAATATAAAGGAACTTATAGCTAGACTATTTCCTAGTGGATGGGTTGTTATGCAAGTTACTCTTATATCTGGCATGAGCTGTGATTTTTGGAAAGGTACACATATTCTGGTAAGGTAGGTTGACCTTCGCTGGATGCCAGGTGCCCACCAAGCTGCTCTATCACTCCCCCTTCCCAGCTGGACAGGGGAGAGAAAATAAGATGGAAAATGACTCATAGGTTGAGATAAGGCAGTTTACTAAAGCAAAAGTGAAAGTTTGCACTTGCATAAACAAAGAGAAAAAAAGTTTGTTCTCTATTTCCCATCAGCAAGTGATGTCCAACCACTTCCCAGGAAGCAGGGCTTCAGCATATGGGGTGGTTGCTCTGAAAGGCAAACACTAAATGATGTATGCCCCTCAATCTTCCTCCTTCCCTTAGCTTTTATATCTGAGCTGATGTCATATGGTATGGAATATCTCTTGGGTTAATTTGGGTCAGCTGGCCTGGTTGTGTCCCCTCCCAGGATCTTGCCCACCCCAGCTAGTGAAGGGCCTGGAGCACAAGTCTTATGAGGAGCATCTGAGGGAACTGGGGTTGTTTAGTCTGGAGAAAATGAGGCTCCTGGGTGACCTTATCGCTCTCTACAACTACCTGAAAGGTTGCAGGGAGGTGGGGATTGGTCTCTTGTCCCAAGTAATATGTGACAGGACAAAAGGAAATGGCCTCAAGTTGTACCAGGGTAGTTTTAGATAGGTTATTAGGAAAAATTTCTTCACTGAAAGGGTTGTTAAGCATTGGAACAGTCTGCCCAGGGAAGTAGTTGAGTCATTGTCCCTGGAAGTGTTCAAAAGGTGTGAAGATGTGGTGCTTAAAGACATGGTTTAGTGGTGGATTTGGAAGTGTTAGATTTACAGTTGGACTTGATGACCTTAAGGGTCTTTTTCAACCTAAATGTTTCTATGATGCTATGATTCTGATTACTAGTGCTCTGTTCATAGAGCGCTTTCTCTTTTTGTAGTCTATCTCGTTCAAATGTTCCATCCTTCCCAGTCTGATTCTCTTTTTTTTTGTACTCATTCTTGTCTTGTCAGCATTAACTTTTATGCAAAGTTTGTGCCTGCACTTTTTTTTTTTAAATGCCTAACTTTGGGTCAAATTCTGTTTTCTTGACAAAGTGTGTGTATAGCTATAGCTATAGCTATAGCTATATAGATAGATAGATAGATAGATAGGTATATAGATAGATATATAGATATATAGATATATAGATATATATCAGCTATAAAACTCACTTTTATGACTCTGATCTGTTAGTGGAAGTTCAGTAGTTCAGTTTTCAAGATTCGCTGATTTAATTTACTAGTCATAGTGCTAATGGACTGCTAATGCAGTATTGTGGCATCTGAGGCTCCTCCTACAAATAAACAATAGACTAAGAACAGTAGAGAAAGCTCTACTTCAAAGGAGAATCTGTATGACATTTGGTAAGATTCTCTTACATATATGCCCACTTTTTACACCAGCACATCCTAGAGAAACTTTGTTCAAGTATCAGCAAAGTTTTGGGTCTTAAACCAGCATGTCTCTTCCAGTGTCTCATGTTTTGTAAAGAAAAATATCCTGTAAATTGTCTTTTCTTAAATCTTATAAAGTGCTTAAGGTGTTCCTGAGAGCTGAGAGCACAGGACAGTTCTTCAGTGGTGTGAAAGTTAAAATTGTTAAATTATAATCAGAAAAACTTTTGGAAAGGAAAATCCTGATTTTCTCACAGTTTGAGTGAATCATCAGAAAATAGATAAAAGAACAATTTTCAGTAAACTTGACTCTCTATTTTTAGTGCTGACAAAAATAATTTCCCCACTAGTTGAGAAGCTAAGTAATTATGGTTGAGAAAATAGTTAAAATTACAATAAAGGATACTGGATACAATCTCTGATTTGTTACTAGGACAGATATTAGGTATATTTAGTACTCTTGAAAAGGAAGTCATCTGCAAGGTTGCATAATTAGTCTGATTTATCAAGATTAAAGAGAACTGTGAGGAAGTCCAGAAGTGTATAAAACTTTTTAAAACAAGAAGAAGAGGCAATTCATTATTTAAATGGAAAGTACTGTATGTTGAAAGAAGTGCAATTGTTCATATACATTCCTAATTTTTGAATGCTTGCAGTTCATTTAAAACAAGAGCTTGAAATCACTGTAGTGACAAGTCAACAAAAGCATCTTCTCAATATGCAGGAAGTGTTTAAAAAGCAAAGAATAATTTGTAACGGATGATTTTTTTAAATTTCTTATCAGCTAATGATAAAAAATGCAGAAAAATATTTGAAATAGGTAAAATAAGTGTCTTGGGGTGATTTTATGATAATACTGTATTTCCCTATCATCTGCTTTATGCCCAGAAATGAGTCCCATAGCTTTAAGCTGGGTCCAGGAGAGGGGAGAGAGAAGCCAGGCGAATTCTTCAGCGCGGTTTGTGTTCAAGGCCTCGCACACACTCCCCCACTTTCTCATCGCTGCGGAGCTGAGGGAGCACCTTTCTGCTTTTAGCCAGCCTGTTAGCTGAGGCAAGAAATTTTCCCGTATTGGCATGCCAAAATCCTCCGGAACTTCTTCCTCTTCTGGAACTGTTCGGCCTAGCTGTGATATGAGAACCAGATCATCGGACCCCATGGACCGGCAGGGGGGCTTTGAGGACACTGCATCCTGGCCTCGGACCTCGGGAGGGGCCAAGCCAGCTATAGAAGAGAACTCTGCATCCACCAGTTTTCTCCGCATCGAGGAGGTTTATTATCTAACATTACTCATTTGTTTCCTGTGCCTTGCCGGCACTCTGCTTGTTAAATAAATAGGTTTTTTCACTTTCATCCAAGAAATTCCTTTCGTATCAGTGGGGAAGGGAATGCTGAAACCTGCCTTCTGTGGAGGAGATGTTCCTTCCAGAGCCTTTCCCCCTAAACTTGTCTCAAACTGAGACAATAAGTTATATTAAACATTGAAAGATATTTATATTGAAAGACTATTATAAGTATTGAAATACAGACTTTTGGTTGCAAGCAAATGAGGACATGAGAGAGGTAAAACAATATAAGGAATGATGCAACACAGGTAAATTGTGCCAGTTACTAATTTTTATAATTGAAATGAAACCAAACAAATTAACCATTAAATGTCAAAAACAGTAGTTTCATAATATTTTTTAGAACTCTGTTGGGGGGGCCAAATCTGGTGTCCCAACAGAGGTGAGTCTGTTGCAGCTCCATTGCCCCCAGATCCAACCAGGAGCAAGGCTGTAAATGTATTCCCAGTAGGCACACACAGAAGACACGTATACACCACATGTATAAGTAGGTACATGACTGGCCACAAAGATCACAGATGGACACACAGAGCACTTCCACAAGCACAGCAACAGCCTTATCCTGCTTGCCTCTCTGATCAGGATGGAGATCCAGTAGTGAGAATGTATATATGAATATGTGCAAGGTAGATCCCTCCAGCAACAGTCTGCCCAGTAGCTGGCCACTGGATCCCAGTCTCCCCAGTTGCTGGCACTCTTGAGACCACAGCCCTACTTCAGTTGCTGGTAGACTGTTTCTTGCACACACACACACAGACAGCCAGGACTTTCCAAGTCCCAATAGCTGACCCCCGCTGTGTTCTTGCACCTAGAAACACACAGGCACACTCACATCCAGAGGTGGTCCCACAGGTGACTCCCTGTCCTCTTGCCCTTAGAGACACACAGACACTCTCACAGAGAGGTCTCCAAGGTCTCCTTTAGAGACCAAATCACCCCCCTTGCTCCCAGGCCACTTTACCTATTCACCAGCTAGCCCAGCTTGATATTTGCTAGTGCTCACACACTCACTTGCACACTTGCACTCACTCCTGTTACTGTCACCACAGACACATAGGTGCCTATGACTCTCACCCAGGGATTTAGAAAGGAATTTAATAAGAAGATGGGACAGATGAAGGAATGTCTTGGTTTAAAAGACAGGTGTCTGCCAAGGAAGGTGGGAACCTTCCTAGAATGGAAAATATGACCCTTTCCCTCCAAGTTATTATAACTTTGAAATTACGAGGCTTTCAGGCAAAGATATGGGAAAAGGAATAATAGTTCTTTAGTAGAATGTGTATATATATATATAAACAAGATGGACAAACAATAACAGCAACAGCAAAGAAAACAGAAAACCCAATAAACAGTCTCTTCCTGCACTTAAGCAATTTCCCCTTTGGTGTAGATACGACCACAACCGGCAGGGGCGCTGGCGGGCTCCCGGTGGGCAGGGCAGGTGCCATGATTCCCCCGCAGATGCAGGGGGGGCTCCGGTGCAAACTCAGAGACCTCTCCACCTAGTTAATGGTTTGGCCAAGACAGGAGATCACAGGCGGCAGCTGGTTGCAATTGCCGGGCTAGCGTGCAGAGAGGTGGCCCATACGGGGACACCCCACACGTTGGCTCCAGACCCCCCCAAACAGCCGGGAAACAAAAAAAATTAAGCAGACTTCCAGTGCAGGAAACCACAGCAGACCGGGATCTCAGAGTCCAACATACAGGAGTAGCTGCGGCAACTTGCCGTGGGCAGAGGGTCTGGCGGGAGCCAGTCCGGGCGGGAGCCAGTCCCGATGTTTCGGCACCACATCCGCTGGTTCTGAGCTCCGAGTGGCCAGGCAGCAGAGAAACAGGCAAACAGCTCCTTCATCCCTGAACCCGGTAACAGGCCAAAGCAAACCCCACAACCTGCCCCCAGCCAGGGCTATTTCAATGGAATGTTGCGACACCCAGCTACACCTTTTGTTTCCTAATTGCTTCACTTGTCTCTCCAGGTAGCAGATGAGAAAAATTCACTGAAAAAACCAAACCCAGAACTTTATCTACCCCGAATTTTTTTCCCATACCAACATGTTACACCAAACTTAGACTCTTGAACTACATACGTACATACATTATCCTAATTATATACATATATACATGCAGATATGGATACAGGAACAGTGTCGTGGGCAATTCACCCCAAACTAAGGTCACCTTGAGCTATACATCGTGTCTCTCCATCTTTCTGCATCACCCACCAAGTGCAACCTGATCCCTGAGCAAAGAAAACACCACGGATGGGTTTGTCTTTGCTCAAGGCAGAATTAATCCAGTCAGTCTTCCCTAACATACCGCTGACATGCACCACCAGAACCTTATCTCCGTCTGTTGTACGCAGGGGTTCAGATTGGGCAGGGCCAGCTCTGTTAGTGGAACCTCTGGTGTTGACTAACCATGTAGCCTTCGCTAAATGCAGGTCCCACTGCTTGAAGGTCCCACC